>JBBJLS010032558.1:0-14410 GCA_037577275.1 Bryconaethiops microstoma
TCGATTCCTCATGAATCTGATTGAAAAAATGCCAAGAGTGTGCAAAGCTGCCATCAGAGCAATAGGTGATGTTTTCAATATTAATCTACAATGTAGCCAATTATAAAAACAAAGGAAATCGTTGAATGAGAAGGTGTGTCCAAACTTTTGACTGTTAGTGTAGGTCACTGTGTGTCTTAACAAACAAAAAACATTCCTCTGAAACTGGTCAGGTTTGGTCCTATGGATGCAAAATATTAAGAAATGGGGGTGGCTCAAGACTTTTGCACAGAAGGGTAGACATGTTCAGAGATGCACAAATGCATGTTTATGTCAAGGCTGGGTAAACTGAGAAGTTAAACCCCCCAAAAATGTGAAACCTATCCAACACATGTCCTTCCATAAAGCAACACTTTGTACAACTTGTAAAATTGGACGGTACACAGCAGTTCATAACAGATGGGCCGACCATTTCGCAGCAGACGGAGGGATAGGCTCTTGCGACCCTGAGATGGTCTCACAGGTTCAGATAATGCGCGACATGGTTGCCTACACCCTGACTAATAGGCGAGCTCCTCGACCAGCGAGGAGGAAGCGAGCAGAGAAGCCCACTTTGAGCACACCTGGCTGGCTGCGAGGGATGTAGTCCCTGGTGCTCTTCCGAAACCTCCCGCTGGCACCCTGCATAGTCCTTCGACCAGTGAGGAGGAAGTGGATAGAGAAGCCCGCCTTGACCTCCCGCAGGCATCGTGGGTGCTGCAGGAATGAATTGGGGAACAACAAGGCCAAATAGAGAAGCTCATGCGGGTAGTAGCAGACCTTAGCAAGCAGGCCACAGAAGGCACGGTGCAGGGCCATGAAGCCACGCTGCCGATCCAAGCAGCCGTGACACCAAACCAAGCAGCCAAATCGCTGAGTAACCTATCAGTGGGTATTCAATCCCAGAGGGGCCTCGCTTCCAAGGGACAGAGAGGGGCTCCCCAGAACAGGCTTTGTCCAGGAGGACCCGGAGGGGCTCCCTGGAGGGGGCGCCCTACAGGAGGACACAGAGGGGCTCCCAGGAGGGGGCCTTGCACTTAAGGACAAAGGGACGGTACCAGGAGTACCCACAAAGGAAGGTACCGTGGGACCCACCCAGGCTGCCGGAGCGCCAGCCAGGATGGAGCCTATTGAGAGGCGGCCCACAGGACACTTCCTTTGCCACTGCTTACCCCTCCTCCACCCTTGAGGTGGTTGGGTGGCCTGTTGGCACCCCGGTGGTGCGCCCTAGGAAGGGGGGTACTGTAATGTCGTCAGCGGCCACTAGAGGCCATCATTTTCTGTTTTGTTTAAAGTTTATGTGTTAGAGCTTTTATTTTGATACTGAGCAGACCAGCCTTAGATTTGTTTATATCATGTGTTTCAGCTGGCCGGTGTGCTCAGAGAAATGAGATTTGTGTTAAGATTGGTTTAGAGTTTTGTGTGGTAGGTATTTAAGTTTGGTGGACCTCAGTTGTGTTTAGTTTTTGTTTCTGGCCCTCGTGCCTTTTGCTTTGTTTAAATAAAAGAATAAGTAAAGATGGAAGTCTGCATTTGCGCCTCCTTGGACACCACAGTATGTGACACATTGACACATGTAGTCATTACTGTTACAAGAACTAGTTTCAACTGTTACAAGAACTGGTTTCCAGTTAGCTTTCACCACCCTCCCACTGCTAGGTGGCCGTTCCACCTGTGGTACGGAAGTATTAAATCATTTCTTTCAATATGATTGGTTTATTAAAAAGTGAGTTTACACAGCAGAAACCAAGCCCGCCTGCGAGTCTCTCTGATCTGGAAAGTTATAGCCCAAAATCTCCAGCGACCCAATGAGGCGCTCCGGCTTTGATGGACAATTGCTCAGTCCACTTATCCTCTAGCCGAAATTTGCATGTACAGCCGTGTAGCAAATCAAAAGAGACAACGTGTCATTTGTGGGTATGGCTTCTCCCTTGGCTATATAAATACGGTGATCTGGTCTCAGATCAGAGTCCGGGCCGAGCGTTTGGATCTATAAGTTGGCTTTTCTTCAAAAAGTAAGTGATAGGAAATTATGACAGTTCATGTCCATAAGCTGGCTGGTTGTGATAAAAGTGCTTTGGAGTTGCTTTGGAGTTGTTTTGGAGTTGTTTTGGAGTTGTTTTATTGTGTTTTGAGCGAGATTTGTCGAGTTTTCTTGGCTGTGTTTAGCTCGAACTGGTAATACCGGAAGCATGCGTGGCTCCGCCCCTTTCTTTACTGCCGCGTTAATTGAATAGGACCAGTTTCTGTAGAATGAATGGGGGAGAAGCGGTGTTGAAGAAGTTATTGATTTATAATTCTATAATAAAAATAAGGATTTCTGGAAACAAGATTGCGGCTTGAATGATAAAAAAAGAGTACTATGTTCACTAAAAGAGTTATTATACACTCATTTTTTATTCTTTTGAGCTCGAATTTTGTGCATAACATAAGTACATCATTCCATATAAATACTCAGAAGACAAATATTGGTGGGTTTAAGAGTAATTTGAGAGTATTTGTATTAGAAACATTTTGATGTCTGGTTCCATTCACCTCCACTATAAAGAAATCCAGTATGTTTTAACCTTTTCACTACAAACTTGCTTGTATTTAGATTTAAAACAGAAACAGAGGTAATTACATGAAACTGTTACAATAATGTTGCAATAGTTTGCCTTAGTTTTAGTTTTGTTTAAATATTTTTATATAAATGCCGCCATTTTCTAGGAAAAAAGTAGATTCAGATTTTGCAATATTTTGCCATCATCAGCATTCCATATAAACACTCAGAGTGAATAAAATCATAATATTTGTGTTAGAGACATTGTGATGTCTGGTTCCATTCACCTCCATTGTAGACAAATCCAGTATGTTTGAACCATTTCACAACAAACTTGCAGGAATTCTTCTTTAAGATTTGTCAGAGCACTAGAAGAGACCATCCTTTTTGTATAAAATAATGAAAGTGTGTTTTATATATACAGTTCCAGACAGTTCGAAAAGTAAAAGGTCCCTACAGGTCGAGACTCATGAAAAATGTGAGCAGTTGATGTGTCTCTCACTGACATGTGAACATCAGGGCAGGATAAACAGCAGTGAGTGTGTGTGTGTGTGTGTGTGTGTGTGTGTGTGTGTGTACCAGATATGCACTGTAAGATCGGAGCAATAAAGAAGGAAAGAAACTGACAAGTCATAAATCCCAAACTTTGATCCGCGCCTGATGTCACATCCGAGCACAGATCAAAAGCAAACATATCCCGCGGCAGCTCCATTTATCAAACATCACACCTGACTGACAGCGCCGAATCACTGCGTCGGCGAACGGCCCACCCCGGCCAGCGCGTCCCACTGATGCTGTGGACACCACACCACCACAGCCACAAAGCAGGGGATAAAACTCCTAACAGTTTGTGACAGCTTGTCATTTAGTGATAAATGGCATACAACCCAAGTTTAACAAAAGCACACACACACACACACACAAAGTAAGGCTAATTAAACAAGAACTGCTTGAACAGACGTGGGAAAAATAAATGATTTGGATTTATGTCTTAAAAGATTCTGCATGCAGAAAATGTAATGAACGAACTTTGCACAGACCCTCCTCCATGAATCGGGACACGCTGACATACAGCCGTGTACAAAAGTTTTGGCACCCCGGTCAAACTACCAAAATAAATACAAATCACTCTTGTTTTCTCTCACAGTTCAAATACATGCACGTCGGGTGGATGTCCAATTGTCCCTTAGAGTGGATGTGTGTGTGTGTGTGTGTGTGTGTGAGTGTGTATTTGTCTGCACTACAATGGACTCTAGACATGTCCAGGGTGTTTCTCCACCTTTTGCAACATGAGTCCAGTACCCTCCAAAACACCCCCCTCCCCCACCCAAAACATGTACACACACACACCCACCCTGGTTAAGATTAGGCACCTCAGATAATGGATGGATGGATGGATTAATAAATGGATGGGTGGATGGATGGATGGATGGATGGATGGATGGATGGATGGATGGATGGATGGATGGATGGATGGTTGGATGGATGGATGGATGGATGGACGGATGGATGGATGGACGGAGAGATGGATGATGGAAAAATGGATGGATGGATGGATGGATGGATAGACATTGTCTACATAGAACACATTTTAATGCCCAATTACTGTAAATACACTGAAAAACTTTTAAATTAAAAAAAAAAATTTTTTAAGTGTAATGGGAAATTTATATAGGGAAAAATGAAATATAAATGTGCAGATGTTATGGCACATTTATATTTCATATTTCCCTATATGCTAATCTCAACATATCGACAGAAATCATACACTAAAATATGTGTTCCTTGCAGAATGCTTATTTTCACAAACAAACAAACAAGTGATTTCACTAGGAACGTTCTGCAAATAAGTGATTTTACTAGGGAAATTCCGCATACGACTACACGGTACATTTATTATTAGTATATTTTTTAAAATAGAAAGCACCAAATATGCACTATCAAGCATTTCTAAAGGAAATGAATGACATTTCACAAAATGGGACCTATTATTAGTAGTAAAACTGATATGTAAATAATGCAGATTATTATTTATATGCTATGTATATGTTTATAATTTAATATATTTAACAGCAGATAACAGAAAGTAACAGATATTTACAATTATTTATTAGTGAAAACATCTTGGGTAGAACATCTAAAAACACCTGTGGGTGTCTGGTTCATAATAAAGTAAAATTATTACTTAATAGAAAACAATACGGACTGAATATGACTTATCTTGTGAGTAGAGAGCTCAGGTAAAGGCTGCTAAAAGACGGGCTGCGAGTTTGACCGTAAAGGTGACTCTTCTCCTCATTCTCTCTGATTGCGTGTGAACCCCGGGTGTTATTTAAAGTCTGTCCCCTTCATTGCTTCTTTAATATTAAATCCACTGTAATCAAGGCCTTGGAATGAGGGATTGTACGTGTTCTAAGTGCCTTCATCACTGTCCTTTGTTCATCGCCAGAGGTAGAGCCAGCTGGGTGGGGGAGTGTCAAAGACGTGACTGAGAGTGTATTAACGGTAGTAATAAAATATATGAAATATTTTTAACAGAGCAGTTAATAAAACAAGAGTAATATGAAGGAAAGGACAGGTTCTAGTGTTCTCAGAGCACAATGTGGGTGACGAGGGAACCGACAAGAAAGGGCTTAATCAAAAATGATCAAAAATCATGAGAGCTCTATTTAACCCAGCTTTGGTTTCTATCACGTTCATCAAAACTCCACTGACCAGAAGAACTTGGGACGGGGGGGCGGGAGGGCGGGTATTGAATGTTTGAAGGGTTTGAGAGGAAGCTGGACAGTTGAGGTTTAAAATATAATGGTGCCACAATGCAAAAATAGGATGATATGCATTGTGGAGAATTATTAATAAGATCAATTTATCTACTTGACCTATTAATTATTATATTTCAGGATTTGAATTAAAAAAACTCTATTGAACTGCTTATGCTCAAGCTATACAGAAACACATAAAGACAAGAACAGTACAAAATACAGTACAAGTCAAATAAAAGACAAAATAAACTCTACAGAAATAACTACAATTTGTGGCAATCAAGAACCCAGTCCAGCTCATACATCATCCCCCCACCTTTCAAAAGTCAAAATATACATCATTTTGTGAAAGTCTTGATTTATTTTCAGTCTTACTTTGTTGAAAACATCATGAATGCATCGTACTGTAAGCCCTGAATCATCTATTGAACTGAATCGCAAGTTGACTGTATCATTATTCCGCTACGTGAAAAATAAGAACATTAGGTTGATTATAAGAGGCTGAGGGAGGGTGAGTAATAATAAACGGGTCAAATAATTAGTTAAACTTCTGTCTTAATGGGTTTTATTAGAGGTTTGCACCCGGTGAGCCTCGCTGTTCATGTTTATGTTCATCTGTCCAGGAGATGTAATCCAACAAAGTACAGCATGATAGAAAAAATCTTTGGGAGAACAAATGGGCATTCAGTAGAGAATCAACAGGAAATCATCTTGAAGTCCAAAGTGATGCTAAGGTAAGAAAATTAGGTGGTGTTGTCTTTTATCCATTTCTCATACACTGAGTTTAGAAACTGCTTAGAAAGTGAACCTAACGATTTACAGATTTTCAGATTTACAGATTTCATTATATATTTGCTAAAAAATCATCCTCATATCAATGTTACTCTGATGCAAATCTACAGAAAAAGATTTTACAGTAGAACAAATAAACCACACATTCAATAGAGGCTGAGGTGGGAAAATGAGATCTTTTAATCAGGGTCTAGAAACTGTTTAGAAAGTTAATCTTATGATTAACATATGAATGGATTAATAATAATTGTATCATTTATTTGCTAGAATATCATATACCAAAATTACTTTCATATTACCTATATGTTACTTCTCTCTACTATACACGATAACAAACTCCTCATTTGTGTTTTTAGTCGTTCATTTAACAGTAATTTATTTATTCATAGTGGGGAAATGAGGTGATCTTTTAGAGTCTGAACAGTTCAACACCAGGCCAGGGTGTGATCATTTAGTTATGCAGTTTGCCTGACACTGACATACTTAAGCACTTATCATGTTAGCTAGAACATCATCATCAAAGCACCGTCACTTTGGTGCAAATCTACAGAAAAAAATCTGTAGTGGAACAAATGAGGAGAGAATCAACAGGAAAACATATTGAAATCCACAGTGAGGCTGAGGTGATCTTTAATCCATTTGCTATATGGAGAGTCCAGAAACTTAGAAAGCTAACCCAACGATTTACAGATTTACAGATTCATAGATTTCATAATTTATTTGCCAGCATAACATCCTCATTTTAACATGACTTTGGTGAAAAACTACGGAAATTAAAACTACAGTAGAACAAATGAGATGCACATTTAAGAGAGAATCAACAAGAAATCATATTGAAGTGCAAAGTGAGGCTGAGGTGAGATCCTCTTGACACAGAGTCTATAAACCGTTCAGAAAGCTAAACTAATGATTGATAAATTTATAGATTTATAGATTTGATTGGTTATTTGCTAGAATATCATGCTCATAGCATCGTCACTTTGGTGTAAACCTACAGAAAAAAAATCTACAGTATAACAAATGAGTCACACAATCAACAGGAAATCTTGAAATCTGAAGCAAGGCTGAGGTGGGAAAATGAGGCGATCTTTGAGACACACAGTCTGAACACCAGGCCAGGGCGCGATTATTTAGTCATGAGGTTTGCCTGACACAGATGTATTGGAGCTCTCATCATATCTTAGCTAAACATCGTCCTCATAGCAGAGTCACTGGCAAATCTACAGAAGAAACCTTCAGACACCCAGCAAGTCTTGGCTGGTTGACCACATTTGACCACATTTGGGGTGCTGGGCGGAAGAACCTAATTTGCTGTTTCGCCCAGCTGTTGGTCTAACTTGCAGTGGAGAGGAAGTCAAAGCAGAAGCAGATCAGACGCTCAGCAGCGGCTCCCCCTCCACTGGCCTGAGGCACAGATGACAGCGCTGCTACTCCCTGTCAGCCAAGCCCCAAATCACCTTCACCAACCTGCGCACCGTCACTCCTGCAGTGCCTCTGATTGCTTAGTCTTGATTAAGGCTTTATGCGAGAAATCAGGACACCAGGCCGACTCAGTGATCTTCAGCTGTCCTTGCTAAGAACGTCACTGTGTTGGCTTCGGAGAACAGAACCTGCTACAGCATTACACCTGGTGATAAGAGCTCCAGTGCAGTTGGGAGACAGCCTGAGTTCAGTGACGATACTCCAGGAAACTGGAAAAAAAACCTTACAAACTTTTCGTTTATTTTGTCTATTTCAAGAGATCTCACTGCTCACTGCTATGGTACGCTGATTGCTTAGTTATTTTGAAGGATTTAAATCTCATTGTTTCAATTCAATTCAATTTTATTTATGTAGCACTTTTTACAACCAAGTTGTCACAAAGCAGCTTTACAGAGTCCAGGTCCGAGCCCATAGTGAGTAAACCAAAGGTGAAACAGGCAAGAAAAAATTCCCTCACCTGAAGGAAGAAACCTCAGGAGGAACCAAGACTCAACAGGGGAACCAATCCTCCTCAGATCAACCCGGAGATAAAGAAAAGAGAGTCTTTAAGGGGATAAACAACAAGAGAAAGCCTTGATGGACAAGATTATTGACAGATAGGCCATCTACGTCTAACAGAGTTGGTTCCTTAGAGGTAAATTTTGTTGGAAGACTAATTTTAGCATTTTCCTCTAGTTTCAATGCTAGGATTTTGCTTCTTGCATTGTGTAGATGGGCATGAAGCCACGTTTCAAAAGACCCATTATGTAGACAATGTAGTTTACATGTTTGGAGTCAGAAGTTTGCTTTGCACAGGAGCTCACCCCACTGTTACATTGATTGCTTAGGTATTTTGCTTGTTTTACATCTTATATTTTAGTCTTTTCCTCAAGTTACGATGATAAGGTTTAATTTTTTATACTGTTTAGATGGGCAAAAAATCAACATTTCCTTAGATCCATCATGTAGACAATGTAGGCAATCAGATAAGACATGTTTAGAGTCTAAAGTTTGCTTTGCTTGGGCGCTACAAGGCTAAGAAACTTATGAATTAACTAATTAAATATAAATTATACATAAAATTCATGCCTAACAAGCCTAAACCATCCCAAACGTCCCTCAAAGCATGTGGAGTTGTCAAGCAGACTTGCTTATGTGCTTCCTGGATCTGTGTGACACACATTTCTCTTCAACAGAAATTCTTTATGGATTTTTATAGCTGCTCAACCTCTATCGGTTTTTGAAAGATCCTTCTTTTCTTTTTAGTCCTTTTCCAGTTTTTAGATTGTTGATTATGTGCTCTGGTCAAACCAAGCAACTTTCAGTCCTGCCCTTATATTTTCATAGGCCTTTTTCTTTCTTTGTGTGTTCTCCTTTTCTTGTTTTTTTTTTTTAGTTAAAAAAGCATTTATATCTTCAGCAGCCCCACACAACTAAATCAGATTTACTTTCCGCCGTTTTCTTTCTCTAAAGTTTCCTCGCTTAATCCACCCACCTACCATGACATCACAGGTCATTGGTTCCAGAGAAGCAAAGTTTTGGTGCTGGTTTAGAGCCGATTT
Source organism: Bryconaethiops microstoma (assembly GCA_037577275.1). Lineage (NCBI taxonomy): Eukaryota > Metazoa > Chordata > Actinopteri > Characiformes > Alestidae > Bryconaethiops > Bryconaethiops microstoma. Next base: position 9,138 of record JBBJLS010032558.1, read on the forward strand.
TGCGGCACCGACACCATTTTCGTTCAATGCAAAAACATGGCACCAGTTCAAAAACATGGAAGTGGCAGCAGTGCATTGGAAAAGAGGTGAGTGATTGTCAGGTTTAGACCAAGATAGAACAAAGCTTAGAGTAAAACAGGTAGCAATATTTTCTCCATAAATCAGCAGATTACAAAAAACAGACACAGACAGAGTTACATTTACGGCATTTATCAGACGCTTTTGTCCAAAGCGACTTCCATTCCCTAACTACAGGGGGCAGTCTCCCTGGAGCAACTTGGGATTAAGGGTCTTGCTCAGGAACCCAGTGGTGGTGCTGGAGGTAGGATTTTAACCCATGACTTCTTTGTCCAGAGGCAAGTATCCTACCACTAGACCACCACCACCCCTCATAACACATAACAGATAACAGACTATAACACACACCTGGACAGAAGCTACAATGTGGTTTCGCAGAAGTTCCAGTAGCTTTGGTTTACCCTATACGTGAATGATATGAAAAAGAACAGACACAAAGAAAGACCGATATGACACGTGTTGTCTGGACAATACACTGAGGGTGAACATGAAATAACGTAATGGCAGTTTAGACCTACCTCATCAGACCTAAGGTAGTCTAGGTAACCCTCCTTCATCAGGGAAAATGCTGTGTTTGTGGGAGCGAACACCGTGTAGGGACCTGCCTCATCTAAAATGTCCGCCATGGTGGATTTCTGAGGCAGTGAGGCAGGCAGTTAGAACTACAATCTGTTACTATTTTTAAGTGTAAAGTGATCATTTGTCTTTTGTGAACACACAGAAGCACAGTGTGAACAGCACAAAATTGTTCTCTGCATTTTGTGCCACTAGCAGTCCTGGGATTTGAATCTACAGCCTTCTGATTGCAGGAGACACTGCCTAACCACCAGGCCACCAGCTGGACAAAATCTGCTCTATTACCTCAAATAAAGACTTGAACTGGGAGAACTTTCCATTGTCTGACAGAATCTTCATCAGGTTTTCCTGAGAAAAAAATGTATCAAATTGAACTGTAAACCAGCAAATCAGATTAGCCAATAAACTGATGAAAAATGAAGAGGAAGGCCATTTTTTTAGGAGTAGTTCCAAGAAGAAAAAAAAAAAATCAAATTTACAGAACTATTCCCTTAGCATTACGAAAATCTGAATCGTTGTCAAGGGTGGGTTTATATTTTAACAAACCTTATTGTCACTTATTACAGTGGGAGGGACTGTATCCAACATTTTATCAATTATGTGGATAATTCCATTAGAGGCGATGATATCTGACTCTACGAGGTTCGCTTTCCTGCGGCTGCCATGGATGCGAACTCTCACTTGCTGTGACTTTGGGTGAACAGAAAAAAGGAAAAAAATCAGGTAAATGTAAACCAGATGCTTATCAAATTCATCTGTTCATTACAAAATGACCTTAGTTTAACCTCAACAACCCAACTATGAGTTTAAAAAAGGAAACATTTTTTTCAAGGGACCTTTCATTATACGTTCTTTTCTACATTGGTTTTGTACAAAGTCAGGCTGGACTCTCGTACCTCAGCTACTGACTCAGCAGGTTTCCCAGTCAGGGTGTAATAAAGTATTCCCTTCTTCAGAGCATCAGAGTTTACTTCCCCAGCAACCATATGCATCTTGACAAGATAGCAAGCCTTTGCCTCATCTGCCACCAGAGTTTTCACCTGCAACACAACAATAGGATATACAGCACTGTTTACTACAGCATCATATATAGTACTGTATACAACAACTAAATATATAGCACTGTATATGACCACAGATTATGCAGTACTTTATATGGCAGCAGAAAATACAGCACTGTACACGATCAGTAGGATATACAGCACTATATACAACAGTATCACATACAGTACTGAATACAATCATGATTATATATAGTACTGTATGTGACAGCATTATATACAGTACTGTATACAACAGCAGGATATATACAGTACTGCACACAATACCATCATATGCAGCACTGTATACAACAGCAGGATATATAGTAGTGTATACGACAGCAGGATATATAGTGTATACGACAGCAGGATATATAGTAGTGTATACAATAGCAGGATATATAGTAGTGTATACAATAGCAGGATATATAGAAGTGTATGCAATAGCAGGATATATAGTACTGTATACAATAGAAGGATATATAGTAGTGTATACAATAACAGGATATATAGCAGTGTATACAATAGCAGGATATATAGTAGTGTATACAATAGCAGGATATATAGTAGTGTATATGGCAGTAGATTATACAACACTGTATGCAACAAATCTGATTTTAAAATCTGTTCATTTCAGCATTCAGTGTTTATTTGTTCACATTAATACTGTACTTCTATATAAATAATCATAACATCAAGACCAGTAATACTTGTGGTCACCATTTATCAGTTCATTAGGATTGGCTAGTCAGCACTGTAAATGAAAACAGGTGTTTAACAAATCCATGCAGAGGCTGGACGCATCGAGGAGATGTCAAGAACCATGTATCAACATTAACAACTACTTCATTACAAATAAGAAGGTAGTTTTTGCTATTCTGCATGGTTTCATGCCATTTTACAACCAAAAATACTAATCCTGATAAAGGGTTGACAACTTGCTTAAGTTCCTAAAATATCTGCACAGTACTCTATATGGCAACTGTAAGGGAAACATCAATATATTCACTTATATTCTAAGGCAAATCAGTATATTCAGTTTGTGATTGTTATATTTGAATGACTCTTTCTTTAAATACCATATTAATGTGATTCTGCTGACTAATGATCAAGGTTGTGAAGCCAGGCCTGAGCCACTACGGCACAGTGACATGATTAAGTTGTTATTTGTGCAGACCCTATGTTTCTGAGCTAAAGGGTTTCAGATAAGGTGTTTTGTTCAGACCATAAGGCACTTGTTCAGGGCCGTTGTCATGGAGCCTCACTGTGAAAAGCCATAACATCAAGGGGAGGCGCCATGGTTTCTGCCCACTTTTGATAAGGTCATTTTGCTACTATAAGAAATCCTCTCTGCGAAGGACTAGTGGGAGAATCTTCGACCTGGGACCGCCCCGGGACGAATGTTCTTCTCCTTCTTAAGAAGAAAATAAAGTCTTTGTTCTGAGCGAAGCCTGTTGTCAGTTCGCTGATTTCCCACCTGCCATTACACATCATAATTTTCAGTGTGTATGTAAAGAGGTATGTTTTGAACTATCATCTATGTTTGTCTGTGTCTGAGTAACTGTGTTCACTCACAGAAGTTGATTTGAAAGCTCTGTTGTTTGGTACAAACAAAGTGAAGGGCGCCAGCGAGGTTAGGGGCCAAGACATGACTGCTTCTGAAACATCACCAGACCACACCAGAAATAAGACTTAGCTGAACAGTTTCACAAAAAAGGTTGAAAATAATCAGTAGGAGGAAAATTAATGAGATAACTGTACAGCAACAACTGCAATTGCACTAAAATGAACTCGCATTTCAAGAGTGGTGATCAACATCTGTAAATGCACAATTACAGTAAATACAAAGTGATAATATATATTGTACAGTAAAGTTTGTATTATCCAAAAAAGGTAAATTCATTGAATAGGCAGAAATCACTGGACAACCAAAACATATCACTCACCAAACAGAGTGATGGCGCTGGAGAGGTGTCCAAGCCACTTGCTGCCAGGCTCTGAGTTCAGGTCTTGCAGTCGTTGCATTATATTTCCAAAACAGACTTTTCCATTGCCAAGGAAACCCTCCTTACAGTTACACCTGTAGAGGAGCACCATCACAAAAAGTAATGCAAAGTGGCCCCTTATAGTCACGTGTGAACACAGTGTGAAATTCTTTCTCTGCATTCAACCCATTCACCAAGTGAAGCAGAGGGCTACCACCAGCGAGGGGCGCCTGGAGAGTGTGTGTGGCTGGTACCTTGCTCAAGTGTGCCTCAGTGAGGAGGCCTGCCCTGCTGGCATGCAGGGGCAGCTCCCTAACCACTAGACCACCAGCTGCCCCTAGTGTGAAGTATCGCCGTTTATTTGTGTTTTTAAGGTCCTCATGCTCACGATCGGTCTATGGAGTGATGGAACTGTGTTCTCTGGAATGGTAGAGCTCCATATGTGGCATAAATTGAAGTTGTGTTTGTGATCCAGAACTGACCAACCAACACCAGTATCTCACCTCACTAATGCTGAATGGAATCAATCAAATAACTACAGCAATGATTTAAAATCTAGAGTACAAACTTCTGCAAATGGTAGAGGCTGTTACTGCAGCCACAAACCCTCTATTAATACCCTGGAATTCCAAAGAAACATTGCATGAGCAGGTGTCCATAAACTTTATATATATTAGTGTGTGTGTGATATATATATATATATACTAATCCCTCAGTTTTATGCGGATCAGGATTCGCGAATTCAGTCATGCAAAGATTTTTTTTTAGAACTCTCCACAATACACAGATATCTCCACAATCTCGCTATTTTTTTTTTGCTTTTCTCATGGCAATGTTTTTTTTTAATGCATTTTAGTTGTAAATTATTAAAAATATATGATTTACTAATAACATAAATAGTAATCCAACTATAAATTCAGCTAAACTTCCAGTTTTTGGCTGCTGCCCTCCAGTTCTCCTTTCATTCTTCTAAAAGCACTATGCCGCTCAAACGCCCCCTTCTGGAAATGCAGTGCAGCATCTCAGGCGAGAATTACAGGCCAACAGCCGTGGGTTCAGGTGGGGATTTCATTTTAAATTCAGCTTAATACATTATCCTTAACGAAAATGTATACAGGGGCGGACTGGCAATCTGTCTGTTCTGCTGCGATGAATTTAAATCTCTCCCTCTTCCTCTCTCTGTCTCTCCCTCTCTCTGTCTCTCTCTCTGTCTCTCTCTCTCTGTCTCTCCCTCTCTCTGTCTCTCTCTCTCTCTGTCTCTCCCTCTCTCTGTCTCTCCTTCTCTCTGTCTCTGTCTCTCTCTCTCTCTGTCTCTCTCTCTCTGTCTCTCTCTCTCTCTCTCTCTCTGTCTCTCCCTCTCTATACCTCTCCCTCTCTCTGTCTCTCTCTCTCTCTCTCTCTGTCTCTCCCTCTCCCTTTCTCTCCCTTTCTCTCTCTCTGTCTCTCCCTCTCTCTGTCTCTCTCTCTCTTTCTCCCTCTCTCTGCCTCTCCCTCTCTCTGTCTCTCCCTTTCTCTCTCTCTCTCTGCCTCTCCCTCTCTCTGTCTCTCCCTCTCTCTCTCTCTCTCTCTCTCTGTCTCTCTCTCTCTCTATCTC
>JBBJLS010032579.1:0-14408 GCA_037577275.1 Bryconaethiops microstoma
ATTCCCACAGAAACTCCAAAATCTTGTGGAAAGCCTTCCAAGAAGAGTGGAAGCTGTTATAGCTGCAAAGGGGAACCTAGTTCTTATTAAAGTCTATATGAATCCAATGCAATTAAAGTACCTGTTAGTGTAAGGGTCAGCTGTCCCAATACTTTTGTCCATACATAGAGACTTCATGACACATTCAAAAATATCAAATAACATTCATAAAGACATATTAGGCTTATAGACAGCTTATACTACTAATCAAAAGATGATTTATAATGTAAATGACATTGTATTGACATAAGGGCCAACCATCTGATTATAACATTGTTATGATGCATCATTCTTATGTACTATTTAAAAGATAGCTTGTTAAAAGCTCTGTATTTAGGCTGTGTTTCATTCCTTGGTAATGATGCTCCATAATAACATCACAGATATAACAAATAACTGTTACCAATAGCAGTTCAGTGACCCTTATGTCAATGCAATGTCTTTTACCTCTGAAATGCTGGTACAAGCAGTTCATATATATCCATGTATTGCTTTATAAATGTATAAATAAATATTCATGTGTTATGGACTCCCTATGTAGGCAGCCTTCAAATATTGTATTATCTTTTACTTTGACACAAAAAAGGGGAAGGTGTAAAAAGGTAAAGGTTGAAGATCTTAATAAGGATTAAGGTCTGAAGAGCCACTGATGACGTCAGGCTCCACACATCATATTAGAAATAGGTAATCAAATCTCATCAGTCTTCAATGTTAATGGGAAATGGGAAAAAATAGAATGAGCGATGTTCATCTCACTCAAAAGGCATCAGTATAAATAAAAATCTACTGTTGGCACAAATTTGCTTTCAGGGCAAGTAAAATCTATTATGGTTCCAATTAAAGGTCAGAAAAATCCTTTTTTGTTTGTGTGTGTGCTGGGCATGGAGTTTTATCTATAACTATGCATCACATGGTAGTCCACCAAGTTAAGGTGAGGTCATTTCATGTCTGGAACTGGAATAATCTAGTTTACTGTCAATTGGTCAAAATTGCATTTTCCTTTCCTTTCATTTCCTCAGCATTCTGAGCAAGTTTGGCATACTTTAGCTCCGAGATAGGAGGATGAGATAATTGCAAGAAGATGGATCTCGTGAGTCAGAAATGATTGTCTTTCAGGCAAAATAAATCATTCCTCTATAGACCAGGATTATCAAACTTAAGATCTGGAGGTAGTAGTTCCTTCTTGATTCTAAAACACTAGATTTTACAGATCTGATCAAATTAGACATCTGATAAAGTTAAACATCCGATAAATTTAGATATATAAAGTTAGTTTAGATATAGCAGGGCAGAAGTGTTTACATCTGAAGTGTTGTTCTCTGTCTGCTAACATGCTTGAATGTAAATTGCACTAGTAGTCTATGATGCAGAAATCCAAAAATTGAATTTTTTAAAACAAAAGTCCTGCTCTACATCGTAGTAGAGAGAAAATGGATACAATAAAGATAATATTTATAATATGTAGTTATTATCTTGTTTTACTCTAAACAATGAAAGATTTTATGAGAACTCTGAGCTAATTATATTTTGTATTTGCTCTTTAGGCTTAAGGGCTAGGGAGTGATCACTTGGATATTAGACCCTACATTTAGGTTTCAGCACTTGGTGACCTATGTATGAATCATTCATAACAGAACCATTTATCTTAAGGCCTGAAGCAGTGAAGAAACAGGAGTAGAAGATTCCAGATGATCAGGCCAGTGATCAGTATACTGATGGTGCAGAATTGATGGTTGGAACACCTTTATCTAGGCAACTTGTGCCATGTCCCAGTATGCGGCAGCTAGAGGCCGCCAGAGTTAAGTTTTGGTTTGGGGTACTTTTATTATGAAGTGGTGGTGGGTTTTGTTTAGTAGAAGTGGCAGCTGTGTTTAGGTCGAGTTAGGTGCTTGTGTTTTGTTATTGGTGGTTGGGATATTGTTATGTGTATTCAAGGGGTTTGTGTTTTTCTGTTTAGTTGTTGGTCAACCGTCATACATGCTGCTTTGTGTTTGCATTTCTCTGGTCTCCTTTTGTTCCTGGTTTGAGTGTTGGTTTCTGGCCCTCGTGTGTTTGTTTCTGTTTAAATAAAGAAAGTAAAGATGAATGTCTGCCTACGCACCTGCCCTCATTCGAGAGACATGAAGAAACAACTTGTAGAATATCGCAATAAAATTGTTAAAAAAAAAAAAAAAGTATGGCTGTAGAGTCCAGAGTCTGGTGCACTTTGTCATTCACTTCATTTGACTTATTATACCAGTTCACCTTATTTTACCTCTGACGAGGCAGCCTCGATCGCACTTATTTAGTAGCTGCATATTTCTAGCTTTAATCGGTGTGGATTAAGAGAATGGAAAAGATTTGAAGCTTCCTCATGTTGAGTTACACCGGTTCTAAGGTTCTTTCTAAATATTTTTTGTTTTTCACTGCTACAACTAAATGTCCAGTTAATTACACAGCTGCACTGTGTTGGGTGTGCTAGAACAGGAAGAACAGGAAATAGCAAAAGGACTGTAATGGAGACTTCCACAGGAAACCTTGTCCTGGTTTGTGAAGGACAGCTGTTTTTTTGTCCTTCAGCGTTTTTGCGGCGACTGGTGGGATCGGGTGATGTTAGTTGTTGGGACATTTTCGATGCAGAAAGGCTCCGCTGTCATGGCGAGTTTAAAGTGTGCGCTCTGATGAAATGAGAAAGCGCGTGTTATGGGTATGGACAGGCCTGGGTGGAGAAAAGCCCAGGGATAGAAATTGTGCACACACACACACACACACACACACACACACACACGCATGCCTACACACATACAGATGTTCTTACATTACCAGCTTCGTGTGGATTTTTTCAGTGCTCACAAACCAAACCCTAACCTTAACCTCAGTGACCAAAGGGAAAACCTGCATACACATTTATAAAGGCTTATTCCAAGTGTCAGCTGTCATACAGTTTGCAGAGGTAAAATGACACAGACAGCTGGTGCTCACTGGAGTAAGCCTTTATAAATATTTATGTAGGTTTATGTGCCTTTAGAAAGATTTTTGTAGTGTCATGAAGCACTAGATAAGTGCCATAAAGCCTTTCAAATACTGGCGTTATTGGAAATGTATTAGTCCTTCAAGACGGGCCTTATACAAAAGTTGCATTTTGTTGAGATGAGTAAACATCCCCGACAATTCATATTTTACTTTTATGTGAATATTTCAAATTTTATAGTCCCTGTACCTATTTTGTATGTTGATATTTTTTGTCTTTTATTTGAGCATTTTTTCTTTTGTCTTAAATCTTTCTGTAAAGCATATCTAAATGTAATTATTTTATCTGGTCCCCAGAAGGTGCAGAGTACCCTTGGTCCCTCTGACACACGTGCTGTGCACACGCACAAGCCCTCATGCTGTATGTTAGTGGACGCGGAGGGAGAAGCGTCCCCAGATGCTGTAAATGGACACAGCGTGACAGAGGTTGCGGCTATATTTGGCGAGGTCACTGGAGGCCCTGGAGGTAATTAAGTGATGTTTCATACTGCTTTGAGTGTCAAAATGTGTGTCTCTCTGAGCTGTAAGGCAGCTGGTGATGAGTGGGATGGGGTTGGGCAACACAGTAAAGTCCATTTCCACCAATTTATTTGGAAAACCAAGACAGGATATAAAGTGCATGTTAGATATCTAGATATTTTTTCTTTATTTCGAGCAAATTTTGCTGTCCCATGTTTGGCTTCTCAATTTCAATATATTTTCTCTATCTTTTGTAAGTTCATTTAGATTAACCAAACATGGTGAAATGGTGTTTTCGTCACTATCCAGCTCTGCCCATCAGTACCAGATCTGCACCAACTGCAGCTTTAAAAAACTACTAAAGACCACACTATTCTCTTCTAACTTCTTTTAAATATCTGCACTTCTATTGCACTTTCAATCTAATTTTATTCATGTTCTATGTATTCTTTTATTTCTTCTATGTATATATTTTTATTATTCTACTTAATGTTTATTCTATTAGTATAAAGTACACTGAATGACCTTTGTTTATGATAACTCATTCATTCTGTAACCGCTTAATCATTACTAGGGTTGCAGGTACCTGGAGCCTGTCCCTTGGGCCAACAGGTGTGAGGCAGGGTGGGGCACCAGCCCACCACAGGACACACACACACACACACACACACACACACACACCTACAGTCAATTTAAAATCCCCAATTCACCTGACGTGCATGTCTTTGGACTGTGGGAGAAACCCAGAGACCCCGGAGGAAACCCACACTACCACGAGGAGAACATGCAAACTGCACATACACAGGACCAGGACCCCGATTCAAACCCCCAACCCTGGAGGTGTGAGGCAACAGCGCTACCCCCTGCACCACTGTGGGGCCCTTGTGTATGATAATCTGCTATATAAATAAAAAAATTAACTTGACTGGACTTAAGAAAGATCTGGATGTGGTATGAGCAGGCTGAGCGAAATTTCAGTCAAGTATTTTTATGGGTGACTATTGAACTCTAGCGTTTGTTCGTTATGTTAGCCTGATAAGGAATATGATACAATTTTGTGCCCAATGGTTTTTAAAGCGTACCACTCCAGTGGACTGAGGGGTACCGCCTCATGACAGTGTGCTACATTTTTTTCAGAGAGTGTGTTAGTAGTTTGTGTTTGGTTCCGGTTGCTGACCACTGCAACATCAACCATCTATTCCTTCTTCAGGTGGCCACATATGCCACAAATCAAATAAAGATGTTGTTGGCAGTTTGTCCACTCAGTATGTCATGAACTTTCAGTGTCCACGGTGATGCTCATGGAGCATCTTCATTCTTCACAGACGTCTTCTGATGTAGTCAGACAAGGTGACCACTCAGCAGGTTATGAGGAATCAATAAAAAAGCTGCTTGCTGCACGCTTCATACGGCTGTCAGCAGAGAGAAAGAGAAGGAGAGAGAGAGAGAGAGAGAGAGAGAGAGAGAGAGAGAAAAGAGAGAGAGAGAGAGAGAGAGAGAGAGAGAGAGAGAGAGAGTCTTATACAAACTTTGTGTCCCTCTTTCGGAGATATCCTGCTGACCCCTGAGCTTTTTTTTCTGCATCGAACACTCAGCCTGCCAAAAGCCATTTCACCTGCCTATCATTTGCTTCTGTTCTCTCTCTGTCTCTCTCTCTGTTTCTAATTCTCACTCTCTCTCTTTCACTCACTCTCTCTCTGTCTTAGTACTCTTATATTTTGTCTCCTGTCCCCTCACAAAATCTTAGCAACATACAAAAAGTAGAGGGAAAATAAGAAATACACACACTCACATACATATATAATGCTACCTTTAAGTTTATATAGTTTATATAGTTCAGTTTATAGTCAGTTTATATCACTGATAATGATGAGAAATATGCAAATAATCTGCATAATCGGAGGAAAATAAATTGTATTTAAATGAGAAGAGCCTAGACAGATAAGAGAGATCTTTAGAGGTGCATGGAGCCAGTTTATACAGTCAGGTTCTAACACTGAGAAATGCTACCGTGAAGCAGTGTGTTCTGATGATTCATGCTACCCTGTGCAAAAATGCTCCCTTGAAGCTTAAACAGTTGCCAGTGTAGCGCAGATTTATGGGTGTGGCACTGAATCCCAAGACTGTGGAACTGCGCATGTGCAGGAGGGCATGGTAGGATCTCAATGGGTAGCATGTTTCAACAGATCACCAGACCGGGTGCGATTAATTTTTTAACGTATTATTTTTTTCTGTGAAATAATTCGTCATATGTACAGTAAACCCCCACTTTAACACAGATCAGCAGTCGCGGTTTCAGTCCAACATGGATTTTTTCTGATAATTGTTCGCAGAAACCCTGCACTAACACGGAAACTGCATACAGAAGCGGGACCAGAGGGGTGGCACCAGCTACCCTTGAAATCTGATTGCCCACCCTGCTTACCCATCCCTCGCTATATGTGGGTGCTCTTGGAACCGAACAGTGCCACACATGTAATAGCATTCCTTCAGTGTCAGAAAATACAAATTTTTCTGGCAACGCTATGGTACTTCCAACCTCTCATTGCATGGTCGTAAAGAAAGCCACTGCATAGTGTAATATATATATATATATATATATATATTAAGGTTAAGTCTAGGTCAGGTACATCAGATATTCAGTTTAATGTTTGAGACTGGATATATAAACTATAAAGCATCTAAATCATTCCTATACAAATCCTTTGGGAAATCAGGTAGTGCGCCTAGTGTGTGATCAAGTGCCGTTCCACCCAGCGTGGCCTGAAATGACCTCTTCGTCAGCTCTTGGCTGGCTCCTCTAAAGGAAGTGCCATTCGCAATTAGGGACATAATTACTATAGCGCTCTTCCGAGAGAGGAAATAATTGGATATATATATATATATATATATATATGTACACACATTTTTTAGGGGTGTGTGTGTGTGTGTGTTACTCCCTGGCAGTCTGCCCTTACTCAAAGCAATTAAAGAGGTAAAGTGGTGAGAAGTTATTTGGGGAATTATTTGAGTTTCCTCTCTGTGCTTTCTAATCCCCGCCCCCCAAAAAAAAGACCCTCCACTTATTTTAAGCCTTATTCAGACATGCAGCTCAAATACGATTTTTCAGCATTTCTGATCTGAGCTGGACAGACTTTCTGCAGTCTAAACAGCAAAAAGAAACACAAAATCTTAACTTTTTCCAATTGGATTCACGGCACATTGTAGGTGGTGTCATTTCATGTCATTTTCCTCCATTCGGGGGTAGAGGTTGTCAACATCAAACATCAGCGGTTCTTGTGTGACACATCATATATCATCAGGGGACTGGATTTGGTGTCTCTGGGGACCTAACTGAACTTGTGTTAAAAGGCTCTATTAAAGAATATTTAATATTACGGTAAAATACAATACTTATATTGAAGACTTTCTTACTGTCGTCTTGGTTTAGCCTCAACAAAAGCCTTGCTTTTGTCCTTTATGTTGGTCAGTCAACATTTCTGAAGTGCTGTGGGTTGAAAGGAAGATTTTCTGGCAACGCTATGGTCCTTCCAACCTCTCATTGCATGGTCGTATAGAAAGCCACTGCATAGTGTAACTCAAACATGGAGAGCTGAAGCTTTTAGACATATAGGTATGAATGTTACTATGTGTGCTACAGTTTTGTGCTTTTCAGTTCAGTCTCAAAAATGACATAAATTACGTCATAGGTAGAGAAACAGTCAGACACAAGGCATGCACACACATACACACACACACACACACACACACACACACACACACACCTACCCATTTTACACAATCGCGATGGGAATCTGCGGCACTGAGCCTTATCTAAGATTGGGTCTCTGAGCATGGCCACATCATCCAGGAGCTGGCGAGGCTTAGACTCAACCTGCCTCTGTTGCCGCATAGAAGATGAGGTCGCACTGTCCCCCTTTCATCTCTCTTTCCTTTCACGTCGGAACCTTCTCTCCCTTATTGATCCCTTCCTTCACTCTCCGGAGGGATTTGCCAGAGAGTGGGGTTTAGTGACTGTGTCCCGTGGGTCCATCTGTCTGTCTCTGGGTCTTATCAACGAAGGACAGCAGACTGTGGATTTGGGGGTGGCTGGAAGAAGATAAAGCACACATTGAGCTGTGAGGCCTGCGAGGTGGCGAACATTGATTGGGCAAACAACATCCCTGAGCCTCCGGTCTTATAGGACAATCAATAGGTTTCAATTTGCTGTGCTGGTCAGAAAATTGGGCCAAATTGGGCCCTCGCTGGCCACTTTATTAAAAAAGAGTTACTTTCACCTTGGCAACATGAAAAGTCAGCTTCTGTTGGGTTTGAACCAATAATTCCAGCTCTGTAGACGATTCAACACCTCAGTCAGGAATCTGGCTGCTGTGGATCTACGCATTGTCTTTCTCTCCACAAAGACGTCCCCTCCTCCTCCACGGATCTATGCGATGTTCTTCATTTAGGCACATGTGCTGAAATTCCAGTGCTAAAGTCTGACCCGTGTGATCTCTGTTGGGCTAACATAATCAATACCGTTGATGCTGCTGACCTTTTGACCTTTCAACACCAGCAACATACGTGACCACAGGCACTCAGTGTTTACAGAGGATTGGGAAACCAGTAACTGAATAAAACGAACGTGTTGAGAACAGAACCCTCTGATTATGGTTAACTACAGTCAAAGCACTATTGGATTCACTCTTGCAAAGCAAGGCAAGTTTATTTATATGGCACTGTGTCGTGCCATTAGGTTATTCAATGTGCTTTAAAAGAAGTAAAAGTGCAATAAAATAGAGAAAGAAATAATAGTAAGCAAAAATAAGAAAAATACGTTTGCGGGTAAAAGAAAACAGAATTTATAAAAATGTGGAAGAGCAAAATGAATTAAAATTAGGGAAAAAAGAAAACTAAATTTAAACTTATTTATACAACAGTAAAATTGGATGTGTTAAGTGTCAGAGAACAGAAGGGTTTTATTATTTAATCCTTTTAGTACTTTTAGTACTTTAGTTATTAGACAGATCTGATGCTCATGGGAAGTTGGTTCCAGCAGAATGCAGTATAATGGCTTCTCTGTAGTTTTGAATTTGGGCACCACCAGCCAACCTGTCCGTGTAGATTTAAAAGATCTACCAGCTGTGTATTCTTCAAACACTTCAGTTATATAGTAGGGTCCATACATTTAAGTACTTTATAGACAAACAGTAAGACTTTAAAATCAATTCTGTATTTAGTTGGAAGCCAGTGTATTAAGAATTGGAGCAATGTACCCTCTTCTCTTAAGCTCTAGCCGTCTAATGATCTTTTGGGGAAGACCAGTGAGGAGAGCACTGCAGTAACTCTACATAAAACCATGAATGACTTTTTCTAAATATTTAATATTTGTTATGCCAGCATGCTGATTTAGCAAAAGCTTTGATGAGTAAAATCGGGCTCTCCATCTAGAATTACAACTTGATTTTTAATAAGTGATGATGTCCTATGTCTTCTCTGTTTCCAAACAAAAATCATCTCAGTCTTGCCTTTGTTAAGTTGATATGGGAACATTAGACAAAAATAAAAAATACCTTGTAATATAAAACTGAACCTTTACCACATTTCAACACAGGATTTGTATTTTATATTCATATTTTTTGTCTCCTTTGCTAGAGTGTCTCTTAACTATCCTACTCTGACCCAAACAGCGGAGGAATGAAAAGACCAATGCCTAGCAAGCCTACCAGCATTTAAAAACCCATAGGGTTTGAATCAGAGGTTTTAAATGAGAACAGCGGTAGCCCCTGCTAAGTAATGCTGTTTAATGTGTACCCTTAGGGCATAAAGAGTGCGGTCAGGGAATTTATTCCTGCAAACATACCACCCGTTCTTAACTGCCTTTTGATTTCTGAGCCTAGGGTTAACCTATTTAAATCAGGCCTCTGAAAGCTCAATGCATTTGAGCCAAAATGAACCCCTAAACATCCTGGTGACAGAGTATTCAGGTTCATACATGCCTAAAACCTGTGCTTTGAAAACTCTAAAGCCTATTAGTTCAATAGGCTTTAGAGGATCTGGCTGACCAACATGACTGCAAACTGGGATAACAGTAAAAGTAACTGGTAGCTATGCTTGAGTGAATGGACACTTGACCTTTTTAGATTATCCATAGTTTTATGGAGAGTTTTGTTTTACACTTCGTCAGCTAAATATTAAAAAAGTCTTTGTGGTTAATGGGATTGACTCATACTGAACATATAAAAAGTTTAACCTTTAATTTAATAACTTCAAAAAACAAAAAAACATGAATCAGTTTTTAGAATCAAAACGTGTTCCCACATATTTCATTTTTTTTAAATCATTTTTTAAAATAAATTCTCAGGAACTTAAGTGGTCTTCCATGACTTGCCATTTCACTGGGGCATGAATATGAGGTGACACATAGGCCAAATGTGACTGAAATGGATCCCGACTTCCTCATCAGTAGTGCACTACATATTTAAAATTGAGTTTTTGTAGGAATCAATACATGAATTTGAACACTTTTGTCCTCATTAGCCTGCGTCACTACTAAATTGCTCAAGCAAACAAACATTAAAGTTTGTTGATTGCAAAGCTGATGGGGGCTTGTTCATAGCTGTAGACTTGTTGTAATAGGTTTTGAAAAGAGCAATGATTGAAAAGTATAAAAAAAGATTAATCTACATGTTTAATTCTTGGTGACCTGCAGTTTTATATATGAGCAGCATAAAAGTCTTTGGTTTAATTGTACAGAATTACTGGTTTCTCCAGAGAGTAGAGAGAGTCTTATGATCTTAGTTAATCTATACATTGCTTAGTAACAAGAGATTCACAATACATGTTAGAATATATCCCACTAAACTAGTGATCTCCAGTGTTGACAAAAATTATGATTTGACATTTACCCATCTTTACCAAGAGGGAAGTAATCATGAATCTGACTGTGGATACAATATATAGCCAAAAGTATACCACTCTTAATTAATTAGTGTGCAGGTATTTCCCCCCATCCCCAAACCCACTGGTACTATCATACTGTGACACAGTCATAGTTAGCCACCTTCTAGTCTTACTAGACATGGAAGCATGTCGGAGCAGTAAAAGCTCAGCCAAAAAGTGGTAGACCATGCAGACTCATGGAGTGAGGCCACCAAGTGCTGAAGGCTCTTTCCTGTTCCAGTGCACAAAACAAGGTTTATGAAGTCATAGTTTGATGTGTTTTTGTGGAGAAACTCCGGTGATTGGTAAAGACTCTTGACCAAGATACCGCTGAACACTTTTGGGATGAGGCCTTTGGCCTTTTGTCTAACTTCAGTGCCTGAACTCACAGATGCTTTTTTGACTGAATGAGCACAAATTCATACAGATCTTGTGAAAAGCCTTCCTGGAAGAGTGGAGGCTGTTACAGCTGCAAAGAAGGGACAGCTCAATATTGACGTCTTTGGTTTTGAAATGGGATGTCCAACAAGCTTGATAAGTGTGATAGTAAGGTGTCTACACTGTGACTACTTTTAGTCATATGTTCATTTACTGAAGAACATCAGCGTATCAGAGAAGAAAACATGAAAGTGGGTGTCACAAATGAAAAATTGAATTAAGCCAAAATGATTCACACTAGCATCACTGTGTGGTTGTAATGATTCTAGACTGGATCCAAATGCAGATTATATTTATTTAAACAAAAATTAAGAAAAAACAGAGTCCATGTATCAAAAAGGGGAAAAACCAGAATCCATAGCAAGAAGTCAAAACCAGGCAGAAAAATCAAAGAGTAAATCCGACGTCCGAAAACCAAGGCCAAAAACCAAAGTCCAAAACCGATAGTCCAATATTCCAGAAAAACAGGGGCAAGACAAGAGAAGAGTAATCCAAAAAACTGAAAGAGGTCAAAACACGAAAAAGGCAGAAAACAGTGACAAGGCTTGGTAACTAGACGGAACTAGAATACTTCGCACTCTTCAGGAGGAAACTGGGTCTATTTATATCCACCAGACGTTAGAACTCAGGTGACGGAGATCTGTGTCTGATTGGACCGCTGGAATCTCTGGACTTGGATTGCTCTGACCTCCTGGATTGGGAGTCCTCCTCCACTCCAGGTCTTACAGCATGTTTGTGCCTTTTTGGTCAGTGATGTGGTGTTATCGGTCCAGGAGAGATCCTCAGAGAAATTTGGCACCCCCAGAAATTTGGTGGTTGTCAGCATCAGTGGGGCATGCTGCGGAGGTCTTCTCCTGAAGTCTATAACCATTTCTTTGGTCTTCCCCACACTGAGAAAGAGACTGTTCATCTTACACCACTGGACCAGTTGGCTCACCTCACTTCTGTAGTTGGTTTCCTCGTTGTTGTTTATGAGACCCACTACAGTCGTGTCATCTGCAAAATTGACGAAGTGGTTTGTGCCGTAGGTTGGTACACAGTTTTAGTGTAAGTGAACTTGATGTGTCCCATGACCAGCCGCTCAAAGCACTTCAGATGGTGGATGTCAGTGCAACAGGCCGATAATCATTATGGCTGGATGGGTGGGGCTTTTTTGGAATTGGTATTATTATGGGGGCTTTAAAACATGCGGGAACTGTCTCTTGGCTCAGGGAGATATTAAAGATTTCCTTGAGGACATTCTTGAGTTCATATGCACAGTCTTTTAGAACGCGTCCAAGTATGTTGTCCGGTCCAGCTGCCTTGTGTGGGTTTATTCTGGAGAGTGTCTTACTCATGCTGGCTGTAGACAGACACATGGCCTGCTCTCCCTGGGGAGGGGTGGTCTTCTGTGCTGGTGTGCTGTTCTGTGTTTCAAAGCGACAGAAGAAGTCATTGAGGCTGTTCAGCAAAGAGATGTCGCTATTGCAAATCTAGGGAGTTGGTTTGTAGTCTGTGAGGGTTTGAATGCCCCGCCAGAGACTCCGTGTGTCTCCAGTGTTGCTGAAGTATCCAGATATTTTATTGCTATATTGCTGTTTTGCCATCTTGATTCCACGGGACAGGTTGGCTCTTGCAGCAGCTAGTCCTGCAGTGTCACCGGCCCTGAAGGCTGCGTCCCATGCTCTCAGGAGTCTGTTTACTTCACCTGTCAGTCATGGTTTCTGATTTGCACGAACAATAACAGTTTTGGTGTGGGTGACATCTTCAATGCATTTAGATATGTATGCCGTAACAGACTCAGTGTATTCCTCAATGTCTGTGTGGTTGTTTTGAGTGGCAGCTTGTTTGAAAATGTCCCAGTCTGTGGTACTGAAACTGTCCTTTAGTGCACATTAGGCCCCCTCTGGCCACACACGTACATCCTTTTGTGTGGGTCTGATGGCTCTCACTCTGGCTCTGTATGCAGGTCTCAGCATGATTGTGATATGATCAGAGAGACCCAGGTGGGGGAGGGGCAAGGCTTTGTAAGTACTCTTGTGTGTAGTGTAGACTAAGTTCAATGTGTTGTCTGCCCCTGTTGGAAAGTCCACATGTTGGTGAAGTTTGGGTAATAAAGCCTTTAAATCCACATGATTGAAATCGCCAGCTGTGATTAAGAATCTGTCTGGTTGTGCTGTCAGCTGTTCGTTGATAACCTGATAGAGTTAGCGGTGTAAACAGCAGCCAGCAAAATCGCTGTGAACTCCAGCGGTATATAGAAGGGTCAGCATTTAATAATAACGAACTCCGCTAGCGGAGAACAGTGTTTGTGAACGACGACAGCGTCCGGACACCAAGCATCGCTGATGTAAACACAAATACCCCCGCCGCGAGTCTTCCCTTCTTCCACTAAGACCCGGTCAGCTTGGGAGCACTGTGAAAATCATGTTCTTTGATTTCTCCAGTGCCTTCAACACAATCCTTCCCACAATCTTGAGTACACAGGAGTGGACTGTCACCTCACAACATGGATCCTGAACTCACTTACTGACCACAGTACGTGAGAACCCAGGCCTGTGTGTTGGACAGGGTTGTCTGCAGTATGGGGGCCTTGCAGGGAACAGTTCTGGCACTGTTCCTCTTCACCATCTACATTGCAGACTTCTCCCACAACTCCACCAACTGCTTCTTGCAAAAGTTCTCTGATGACTCTGCGAAAGTCTGCCTCATCACTGATAAGGACAACAAGGAGTACAGAGAACTGCCAGAGAACTGGCAGCAGAACTACCTCCAGATCAACACTGGAAAAATCAAGGAGCTGGTGGTAGACTTCTGAAGGAACAAACATCCTCCACTTCAACCACTAAACAGCCAGGATATGGACACAGAGGCTGTGGAGAGCTACAAGCACCTTGGACTCACAACACAAATGTGCTCTACAAAAAATGGCAGAGCAGGATGTACAGTGGGGGAAATGATTATTTGATCCCCTGTTGAATTTGTAAGTTTGCTGAATTTGTAAGTTTGAATGAACAGTCTCTAATTTATGAGGTCATTACATTTTTGGAGAGAGACACATCAACCAAAAAATTAAGAAAAATCATGTTACATAAAATGTATAAATTGATCTGCATGTCATTGAGAGAAATAAATATTTGATCTCCTACAACCCAGTCAGACTTCTGACTGACTGTGTGCCCATGTTGCATACAGATTATAATCAGTCTATCAATTACAGATACTTCTGGTTTTAACTTGTTATGTATATGAAGCACACTTGTCCACAGAATCAGTTTCTTCCATTCCAACCTCTCCACCACCATAGGCAAGACCAAGGAGCTGTCAAAGGATGTCAGGGACAGCCTGACATTGGTGAGAAACTTCTTGCTTCTCACCAAAGCAAGAAGTTTGGTGAGAAGGTGACAACTTTTGGTGCAATTAGTCGGAAATGGAAGAAATATAAAATGACCGTCAACTGCCCTCGGTCTGGAGCTCCAAGCAGCGTCTTGCCTCATGGGGTGAGGACGATCATGAGAAAGGTGAGGGATCAGCCCAGAACTACATGGGAGGAGCTTGTTAAT
>JBBJLS010032589.1:0-14408 GCA_037577275.1 Bryconaethiops microstoma
AAATCCTTCCTTCCCACTGCCATAAGACTCCACAACTCCTCCCTCAGTCACACACCAACACAATAATCTGTGCAATATCCTGCTGCTACTTTCTGTTTATTTATTACGGATTTAAAAAACTATCATTGTGTGGAAGACTATGTGCATTATTTTTGCTGTGATGTGCAACAATCTATGTGCAATACTATGCAATGCTCTTACCAGGTACCAAATATTATGTGCAATATTGTATGCTGTCCACTACATGGCACTAAATCACTTAATTACTGTAATATGTGCAATATTATTACTTCTATTCATATTATGGTTGTTTTCTTTCCACTAATTTTTATTTTTATTCAGATTTAACTTTATTTTATTTGGATTTGTATTAGATTCAATTTAGACTTATATTAGACTTATGTTATTTATTTTATTATTGTATTTTATCTTACTTTTTATTTTACACTACTCTGGTGTTGTCAGGCCTGGGCACCGTAATGGTGGGTGGCTGGTAGAGGCCACCCTTGTTTGAGTTTGTATTTTGGGTTGTGGGGCTTTTATTTTGAAAGGTCTGTCTTAAGTTTATGTTTAGTGATTCTGTTTCGTTATTGGTCCTTGTCTTTGCTTTGCCTGTATTTATTGAGTTTTGGTTTTGAGCATAGTGGTTTGTCAACCCGGTCATTCATCTTGTTATGTTCCTGTTTACCCAGTTTCTTTCCCGGTCCTTACTCCTGTTTCGTTCTGGTTCTCCTGCTTGTTTTTGCTCGTGTCTCCTTTTGTTTTTTTGTCCATAGTTATAGAGTTTGGCACACATGCCGGTTTTGTTTTGTGTCCATTTCTGTTAAAAATAAAAGTATGCATTTCGACTTCCCGTGGTGCGTGTGCTTGCCCGGCTTGTGAGGAGAAGGTGACATCCCGTGACAGATTGACTGACCAATCCAATGGGCACAACATCCACAGAGACGAGCCCCTTGAGCCTTATGGGGTGCTTGAGGAGGAGGAGCTCGTATGGGACAGGGCTGATTGGGTTCAGCCCCCAGGAGGGGAGCCTGCAGGGAGAGAGCCGGCACCTAAGGAACTCGTCCTTGGGGGCACTACTATCGCCCTGCTGGAGAGGAGTGGGGCAGTGTGGATCCAGGGGGTGAGCCAGTGGGGGTTTTCTATCGCCGAGCTGTTGTGTGGTGGAGACTCGGAGGACGAGGAGGCAGACCTGGGCTTCTGGAGGGGCGGGTGGATCAACGGATCACCTATTACACCTCAGGAGCATATTGTGGACCCCCTCATCCCTGGCTCGTCTGTGGAGGAGCTCCAGCTTTTGCTCACCAATAGGCAAGGCGGGAGATCCGTGGAACGTAGACGTAAAAGGCTTGGGGGTCCGCAGCGCTCACGTCGTCCACTTGATCACCAGCTGCCCGTGACATCAGAGGCGTCCTCTGTTGCTCCACCACTCTGGCTTGTGCCTGGCTTGCCTCGAAAGGCGAGCTCCCGGCTAGAGCGGGGAGCCTTACTCTCAGCAGGCTAGGGCACTAGGACCCAGTGGGAACATCTGAGTGAGGCATTGCTCCAGTCCCCGATGCGGCAAGAAGTGCCGACCACCGTAACTACGTGGCCTGTCCAGCCTGTAGTGGAGACCACGCCCGAGAGCACCGAGACCGTGCTCGCTAGTGCCGAGGAGACCACGACGCTCCTGAGCATCGAGGGTAATACCTGGAGGCCCATTATAGTCACAGAAGGGCCCATTATAGTTCCAGAGGGTTTGTTAGCCGCAGAGGGGCTTCCAGAGGGTTTGTTAGCCACAGAGGCGCTTCCAGAGGGTTTGTTAGCCACAGAGGGATGTCCAGAGGGTTTGTTAGCTGCAGAGGGGCTTCCAGAGGGTTTGTTAGCCACAGAGGTGCTTCCAGAGGGTTTGTTAGCTGCAGAGGGGCCCGCTATAGTCACAAAGGGGCACATTATAGCCACAGAGGGGCGTTTAGAGGCGACTAGGTGCCACAGAGGGGCCCGCTATAGTCACAGAGAGGTCTGTTATAGTCACAGAGAAGAGTTTGCATAGGTTCCCCAGGGACATCGTCTCAGACAGAGGGCCTCAATTCACTGCCAGATTCTGGAAGGCCTTCTGCCATCTGATCAATTAGTCCTATAGCCTCTCTTCCGGATACCGCTTCCAGACAAATGGTCAGATGGAACGGACCAACAGATGGAGCACTCTTTAGATGCTTTATTGCAGCTCACCAGCACTGCTGAGCCTGCTACCTCATCTGAACTGAGCACAACCTAATCACCTTCTCCTCCGTGGGTCTCAGTCCATTTGAGGTATGCCACCTCCAATGTTTTAACATCAGGAACCGGACTTTGATGTATTGTTGGCTCAAAAGTTGGTCTGCAGGTGCCGGCAGCTCTGGAACCAAGCCCATATCGCCATCCAACAGGCTGTCATACACTGACTCTAGCTGCCTGCCTCCCTCAGAACCCATCTGGTCTCCCAGCCCTCCTGGGTCCCAGGCCGGTTCATTCTGGTCCTGTGGTGGCTAAAACTGGAACAGATACTTAAATCTAAAACATTAATTCAAAAATCAAATGCAGTTGAAGAAATGCAGCTTTACCACTTTATTAAAGAATAAAGCAGACTCATCGCCCAGGAGAGTGTTGATTAGACCCCCTCTGCTCAGCCAACATTTCAGTTCACATATATAGCCCTTTCCTGGGGGATGACTCCCCCCTTTCTCCTTGTTGCCTTCAGTGAATCACACAGACAGAGTTGGATTTCCAAGTTCTCCCCCTTTTCCAGTAATTTTCCTGTTCTTATTGACCATCTAGCCAGTTGTCATTGCCCCCATGGCAAGCTCTCTTGTGACCTTTGACTAATAAGGCTTGCTTTCTGTTTTGAAGTTGGGGGTCTGCTGCAGGGAGGGGTACTATTGAGTAAGCTATTTTATTACTTTATTACCCCGGGAACATCCTTGCTGAGGCCCTCTCAGCATGTGTTCAAAAAATCACATGGTCTAACAGATCTCTCTCTGTGCCTTAAAGAATCAGAATCAGAATCAGAAAACTTTTATTTATCCCGGAGGAAATTGCTTATGTGGTGACAGCCACATCACACAGACACAGAGAGACACAAGACACCAGAGTAGTAGTGTAAAATAAAATAAAAAAGTAAGATAAAATACAGTAATAAAATAAATAAAATAAGTCTAAAGTAAAGTCTAAATAGAATCTGATAAAAATAAAAATAAAAATCCAAATAATATAAATTTAAATCTGAGTGAAAATAAAAATCATTGGAAACAACTATAATATGTATAGAAGTGATAATATTGCACATAAGGTGTTACAGTAATTAGTGAGTTAGCGCCATATAAAGGGCAGCATACGATATTGCACATAATATTTGGTAACTGGGTAAGAGTATTGCACATAGACTGTTGCACATCACAGCGAAAATAATGCACATAGTCTTCCACACTATGATAGTTATTTAAACCTGTAATAAATAAACAGAAAGTAGCAGCAGACTTTTGCACAGATTATTGTGTTGGTGTGTGACTGAGGGCCACTTTTTAGATTCAGAGTATTGTAGTTACACAAAGTCTGCTTAAGTAACATGTTAAGTAATTGAACTTTTTATGTATAAAAAAGTTAATACTTTTACTTAAAGTAAGCCTACTTAAATATATTTGTAAATAAGTTATATCTACAAATAGGGATTCACCAACAAGGGCAGATGTTCTGTGTTTTTATGTTGGCCCATCTGTCAAGATTTAGGGTTCTACACAGTTAGCTGTATGAACTTATATTTAAAACATATAACTTTTTCTGCATCTGATGGCAAGTACACAAAGAATTACGTTGTGTATTATTTTGAATTGTCTTCATAAGCCATGCATCTTTTATATTAATTAATCAATGGACAGAGGCAGCAAGACTCCACTCAGTCCAGTCCATAAGACCATGTACTGCAAGTTATGATCAGAAGGTGGAAGCGTTTCCTAAAAGGAGACTTTCCAGCAGGGATCTTCAGTAACTCAGTGCACTAGGCTGAGGATAATGTGGATAACAGTGAGTTAAGGTTTAAATGTTGCTGATTTTGGTCTCAGGATTGAAAAGTAGTTATACAGCTCCAGAAACAAATAAGAGACCACTGCAATTTATTTTCAAATCAACATCTCGGAGTATGACAACCATTCCATGCCGGTGTCTGTTAAATTCCTACACAAGCACCTCATTCTACTTTGAGGTACTGATTAGTGATCAACTGAATCAGATCTTATTTAATGAGGAAAAGTATAAAAAATACTGCTTTAATCAACACTCTCCCCTTGGAATGTGACCATTTGGATGGCAAAACACTACTAAAAAATACATCAAAGGTAATATTGTTATTTTGTGAACAAGAGATTTCTTTAAATTATTAAAGTTCTGTAAAGACTGCATCGTTTCTTTTGTTTTGATATATTGTCATTTCATTTAAAATTATGCTTTAAAGAACAATATTTTTATTTGGAAATTAGGAGAAATATTTGTCAGCAGTTGTTAAAAACTAAGGCAAAGCTTTTCCATTCAATACTTTCACCTATAAAAGATAAAACCTGTGAAACTGAACATTTTTGCAGTGGTCTCTTATTTTTTCCGGAGCTGTAGCTTCGGGTCAGACGCTTGTAATCATGTAGTGATACAGAACAAGCAAAATAACACACACTTCTCTTAGACAGTTCTATCAAACGGAGCACATCTCACCTTCTTTTTTGGGGGATTAATTTTTGGATTTCTGGTATGTTTATTTACCAAAAAAATGTTTATTTTTACCTGACAACGTCCAATGTCACTTTATCCATTAGAAGTAAAAACCCTGTTTTTGTTCTTGTACCTAATATATGTAAATTATGCCCATTCTAATTGGCTGCCCTGTACTGTGAAAGGCAAGTCTGGACTGAACCATGTATGACTGCAGCATGAATGTATGGGTTTTCCCACTAAAAAGTGGTTTGATGTTTTGGCGTCACAAAAACAATGAATTTAAAACAGTTCTTTTTTTGTCAGTGTTGAAAGAAAAACTAAAAAAATAACAGAACAAGGAAGAAACATACTTAACTTTTTAAACGTAAGTAACAAGATTTTAGTCAAAGTCATTTTGGATTATTTGTGTTAGTTTATTCATGAAATTTTGATAGTGTTACAAAATTTACAGAATTTACAAAATGCCAGCAAATGACAAACAACCTCTTAAATAAATGTGAACCACAGTAAATATTTACATAAGTCAAGTCAAGTTGGTGTTTGTCATTTCAAGGTAGGAAAATTATAAAAATAATGAGATTAAAAAAAAAAAATGTGCCAGGTGAATATTATAAAATCACCCGTGCTAAACTAATTTAACACATTTTAGAGATGTAGGCAGCTCTCCTTGTTTCCATTTTCATTTTGTCTCAGAGTCCCTGTGGTTGCAGGGCATGGGGGTGGGTATCAGAGGGAAGTAAAATCTTATGAGGTCTGACTTAACTAGCACCAAATATATTTACAGAAAGAATGGAATGGAGGGAGGGGGAAGCGAGAGGAGAAGGCTAAGACCACTTATGAGGATGTAGTGTCTGTTTGGGTGGCACATGTGGTTGATTTAGGCGGAAGACCAGTTTTTAAGGTTCCAGCTAAACTTCCTCCCTCCCCCTTCTTGAGGGAACACTTCATAAAGAACAAGCACCAAGGAGGGAAAAGAAAGACACAACAGAAGTGCTCTCTCTCTTTCTCTCTGATTCATGTTTTAGTAATCAGTTATGTTCATGTTGTATATGTGTGTTTTTTTTAGGTGCTCAGATAATTGATCTGATGCTGTTAGTGGTCGACGTGGTAAAGGGCATGCAGACCCAGACGGCAGAATGTCTCCTGATCGGTCAGCTCACTTGCTCCCGCATGATTGTCATCCTCAATAAAATTGACCTGTTGCCTAGTGACAAGAAACAGAGTGCCATTGATAAGATGACGAAGAGGATGCACAAAACTTTAGAGAACACAAGGTGAGCAACAACTGACTTAGGGGTCGCCAATAAGCAGTACAACAGGTTTAACACTTGACTGCACAAACAGTTCTATGTTTGGTTCTATGATGGTTTCTTTAAACTCGACCTGTAAAAAAAAAATGATGGATCGCAATTTCCCACGTTTTGGTCAATGTAAGAGACTGATGAAAATGAGAGCCTCTCAAAAATGTTGAAAAACTCTTCAAATATTTATGCCTTAAGTGTGATTTTGAGAGGTAATATTTAGGTAATCATTTGGAAATGAGTACGCAAAGCCTGTAAAATGGTGATCAGGTTGGCCCTGCTCTCAATTTGATCTGAGCATATCTTGGGTATCCAGAGCACTGGACTGTAATTACATTGGGGATAATTAGTCATGTTTAAATGTATTTAGTGCAGTCTGTGAGCTGTTGAATAGTGGAGGTCATGGGTTCAAATCCTACCTTCAGCAGACCATCACTGGGTTCCTGAGCAAGACCCTTAACCCCAAGTTGCTCCAGGGAGACTGTCCCCTGTAGTTAGGGCATGGCAGTCGCTTTGGATAAAAGCGTCTGATAAATGCTGTAAATGTAAGTGTAAAAATGGTGGTCATTGTACCTAATTATTGTAGCCCTCAGAAAAACAGAATAATAATACATGTTAATACAGCGTATTGCGAAAAGGTTTTTAAGTTTTTTTTAAATTACATTTTGCCATGTTGCCCAGCCCTATCTGAATTTTATCATGTGGCTGTAAACTTACTCAGAATATTCCAGAACTGTTTCAGGATGTTACTTCTAGTTGCCCTCTTAAATGTACATTCTCATGGATATACTGTTTTTATCGTGACTGTTTATTTGGTTAGATTTAAAGGATGCCCTGTCATCGCTGTGGCAGCGAAGCCAGGGGGACCTGATGCTCCAGACACAGAGGAAGCCCAGGGAATTACTGAGCTTGCAGAGGTTAGACCATTACAGCTGTTTTGATGCTGCCAGCCTTTGTTTTTGTTGTACTCAACAAAATCATCCAGTACAATTAAGACACATGACTTTGAGTACCTTGAGTCTGGTATTCTGGCCTTAACCCTGAACTGGACCTCTGAGAAATACTCTATCACATTTCTAAATGTGTTTTATTTGGTGTGTGCATGTGTGTTTAGTTGCTAAAGGCCCAGGCGTTCCTACCTCATAGAGACCCCTCCGGCTCCCTGCTAATGGCTGTGGATCACTGTTTCTCCATTCGTGGCCAGGGGACAGTAATTACAGGCACCATTCTGCAGGGGGCAGTGCGTGTCAATGACACACTCGAGATACCTGCGCTTAAGGTATACACACACACACACACACACACACACACACACACACACACACACACACACACACACACACACACTGTGCATCTACACTCCCCGTAAGAGGTTTTTGCACACCACAGGTTTTTCCCCCTTTCCATTTATCTCATAAACTGCAGATTTTTATTCTTGTTAAGGATTTATTTGACTTTTATTTTAGACTGTGCAGTTGTAACATAATAGAGATTTCTTAATAACACGGAAAGAATATGTAACAATGCATGTCTGACATACTTACTGAATATGTGGTGATGCAGAGTCAAATTCTAGTCTGTCTTTTAACTTTAAATGCACTAGTTACTGTTTCATCCCACTTAATAGCTTGTTAAATATCTAACAGTTGCCTGATGAGCCACAGTATAATCATGTTTATGTAAGGTGGCTTTTTTAAGATAGTAGTAATAAATAAAAAATGACATCTTCTGGCTAATAAAAGTGCTCAGATGGTGAACATACAATAAATGTATTTGTTAGCAAAGAATACTGAGTGTATCTTAGTATATATTAAGTAAGTAACATGCAAATGTAGAAAATCTCTGTGTGCAAAACCTTTGACTGGTCAAAGAAGTTTGCTCACACACACACACACACACACACACACACACACACACACACACACACTGAATAAACTACTTTGCACTAAATAAATTATTACCAATATTTTTTTTTAATTTTGCAATAATGCGTTGTTTTTTATCTCTGTGGCAAAGTATCCCCCTCCATGTCTGCTTGTATATGAATTGAATGACAAAATGGCAAAACATTTGCCATACATTATTCAAACTTGTCAATCTGCTGTGATTTCTAGGTCGCTCGGAAGGTGAAGTCAATACAGATGTTCCGTAAGCCAGTTTCTAGTGCAATCCAAGGGGATCGTGTTGGTGTGTGTGTGACTCAGTTTGACCCAAAACTGCTGGAGCGTGGAGTGGTGTGTACACCTGGCTCACTGCAAACTCTTCATGCTGCCATCATTTCTGTACAGAAGATCGAATACTACCGTGGCACGCTTAGCAGCCGCTCAAAATTCCACATCACCGTTGGACATGAAACGCTCATGGCTCGCGTGTCGTTCTTCAGCAGGGCATCTCCTAATGGCCTGCTCGGAGCCTCAGAAGGAAGTGTATCAGAGCAGAGCCTACATTCTTTCTCATTTGACTGGGAGTTTCATCACCAGGAAGAGTTTTTGAGAAGTCAGGGGGAAGCTGAGGGACAGGAGCCGCAGCAGTGGGCATTGTTGGAGTTTGAGCGACCGGTCACATGTCCACCACTCTCTTTGGTGATTGGCTCACGTCTAGATTCTGATATCCACGCTAACACATGTAGACTTGCGTTTCATGGCAAGCTGTTGGAGGGTTTTGAGGACAAAAACTACACGGAGACTGCACTACCGAAGCTCAAAATCAGTAAAGACAAGCATAAAGAAGGAGCAGTGGAACGGGTAATAATCCCCCACCAAACACAAACACATATGCAGCTATCTTCTTGCATTTTGCTACATGAAACAGTTGTTCTTATGGACCCACTGCCCTGCACTGATGTGACACAACTGATCCAAATCATGAGTTAACAATCAAGCCCCTCATGAGCTTGAGGTTTGCTTCTTTCATTTTGCACTGGAGCTGTCACTACTAAAGTAGGAAGTTACTTGGTTACATTGCCTCAGATTTCTCCTGAAATTATGAGTTTTATTGGTTCTTTGACTGTATCTTGCATCATATAGTTACCTTGTCTTCTGTGGTCAGGTGACGGACGACTACACAGTGATCGGCAGAAACCTGTTTAAAAAAGAGACAAACCTTCAGCTGTTTGTGGGGTTAAAGGTCACACTTTCGTCAGGAGAAACAGGGGTTATTGAAGGCAGCTTTGGACAGAGCGGCAAAATCAAGATTAGAATACCAGGTAAACAACATGCATAAACAGAATAAGTGTATCTACAAACCACCATTATACACAAGGAAACACTAAACACAATGCATGAATCTTTTCTTTCGGCACTTATCTTTCTGCTGGTCCCAAGTGCTCTTTTTATCCACATTCTGTCATATTGTGGTGCAGTCCTTGACTAGCCTGACTAACTAGGGTTATATTTTAGTCAAATGTATGTTCTGAGTATTTGTCTCATGAGGATAGACATTTCAGATAGTGATTCATATGTACTCAATTATTATTTTTAAACAAAAAAGCTGATTTTTTTTTGTTGTGCATTGTGCAGTTTGGTAAAAGTAATAACTGACCACTGGGCCAATAATGTTTTGAGATACTCACTGTTAACACAAACTGTAAACAAACATGCTACAATGAACCTATGAAGTTTTTAGAGGTTATTAATTTTCTGTTACGCTCATCTGCATATCATAATGGAGTTTTCTTATGCATCTAAAACAGGTCAATCAGATGGGCTCATGTTTACTTTGGGAATCTCTTCATTCCTGCCCAGGCCAGTAATAAAAATAATTGTGTTTTTGCTAATTGTGTTTTGTGTTTTTCCTCTGTCTTTATCCCACCAGAGGGACTGAAAGAAGACACAAAGCGCCTACTTTCCTCTTCTTCCAAGAAAAAAGGAAAAGGTGGTGCCAAAAATGAACCAACCAAAGAGGAAGAAATAAAGGCAGACTCTCAGCCAATCACCATTCACCTGAACTTCAAAAGATATGTCTATGACCCCCATAAGAAGATGGTGCAGCCTTGAGTCTGACAACACAGCTTGTTCTGGAAGAGACCAATTGAGGGGAGCGGTAAAGAGGAGTTCAGTGATGTCTGGTTGGTCAGATGAAGTGCTGTATGTGTGCCTGTGAGACTGGCAGGAGCTTTATATATTTGTGTCCTGTTACTTTGCAAACTTGCTTTAATAAAGTACTTAAGACATCTGACATCTGCTTATAAAACAATATTGAAAGATATATTTCCTTTTAATCTAATTAATGGGAAGATAAACCAAGCACTTTCTATGACATTTTCAATTCTGCTCTTCAGATTCAGTCTACTAGTCTTCAGCAGAGAACTATTTTTCTATCTGAATGAAGAATTCAACCACATCTATCATGGCACTTGAAATTGCTGGTTAGATGCTGATTGACCTCTCTCATCACGAAGCTACCAGTCGTAGGTTTATTAGCTGCATTAACTTTATAGCTCCAGTGCTAAATTAAAGAAGCAAACTTTGAGTAACATCCATTTGGAATAAACTATGCAACTCTGCATGTTCAGAAACGTTTTGTATAAACTAATTTGTAGCCTTATGTACTCTATTACAAGTAAATCCTTTTCCATTGCACTTCTTAGCTTTGCATGTATGCGCATGAATACACAAGTTGTAAACCAAAGCCACCTGAGTGTCATTCTAACATGTTTCCCAGCATCCATGTGTAATGGAAAGTGTTTACATAAATGCCCTCTAGGATGGATCCCGCAGCCGCTATGACATATTCATACTCACACTCTTTTCATTGTTCTACATGTTGCCTGACTGGTTTGCTTTCTGCTGTTGCTGCCTTTGTATTCCAACTCGCATCAACCTTCAGGCAAATTACCTTAAATTACCACAGATACACATGTACATGGCAACTGTCTTTAAACTTCCGTGTTTGTGTTTTAGAGACTTATACGAACAGAGCACTTATTGACACAGCGAGGACTGCTTACAGTATATGGGTTTCTAAATATGTGCAGACATAAGGAACCCCTGTCTGCAGCATGTTCTTGCTTTGACTATCAAACTAAGTGTCGGTTTGATTTACGTTTTGGTGAGTCGTCTGTCTAAACAAGGCTGTGGGGATGAACCACAATTTTAATAACCTGGATTTCCCCTTCTGCTCTAAACACATCATGATAATAATACTGTTAATGCTATCAAATGCTCAGTACAGTAATGTACCAGACAAAGCTGTTAAAAACTAGTTTACCAGCTGATAGCTATTAGAGTTCCTTCAAACGTTTTTTAGTGTCTGTGTACACGCTGTTTGAGCACCATCTCAATCTCGTTTGGGTTTACATAAGGCATATTTGTCCTTAATTGCAATTTCGTTAATCTGAAAGATTTTGAAACACAAACGCCAGCCTCTCATGTCTCTTACTCCTATTATTCCCCAGTATTTCTCTTAAACTCACATGCTTGCCTTGTTAGGTGTTATTTCTCTATGTGAATGTAGAGAACTAAATGTAAATTAGACATTCAATTAAAACCCTAAAGCTCTAGAGTGAGATGTATGATCAATTGCAAAGCAATACAGATACTAGTGCAATAAAACCAAATGTAACAGTGGTTTTATTTTAGTAAACGGTAAAACTACAAACCACTCCTTTAAATAAAGGTTCTAAGTTCCAGAATTGTTGTGGATTTGGCTTGTCCACTCATGTGTCTCTGTGTGGGTGTGTGTGAGTCTGAAGACTTTCCTGTGTTTTGTATTAATATGAATGATGGGAAACAGTTAAACTACAACAGTTAAAAAGAAACATGCTGTAGATTCAACTTTTCACTAGAAATTCTACTTTTATTTTTGTTAATGAAAAAACTAAAAGAGCAGAAATATTGACTTTGGTTACTAAGGCTAAGATCAGGGTTCGGTTTAGGTCTAGGTGCAATATTACATACAGTATCAAATGTCAGTGGAACGTACTCACAAATAAAATAATAATTGTGTGTGTGTATGTGTGGCTTTTCTGATAAAGAAATGATTTTGTTGTGTGATTACACCATGACTAGTCTTACATAGTCTTACATAAAGCTCTGAAAGCACTCACTGGGTCTGCCTATAACCCACCAACCTGGGAAGTTGATTTGATTGTTATGATACACTATGATAACTGAATGCTATAAATCATATATCACTAGTGATTCTCTCTCTTTCTGCCTCACCCCCCCCCCCCCCCCAACCCCTTCCTTTGCCTCTCTGATAGAGATCTCGGTCCGATTCCGTTCAGAAGGAGTTTTTTCTTTGTGTGTGTGTGTGTGTGTATTTGTACATCAGCCTTTGATATGACAGCTTGAGTCTGTTAACCTTTCTAATCAAGGTCCTTCATCAAAGGTTCTGCAGAGTGCCTGTTTAAAATTCATAAAGAAATAAGAGTGTGGGGAGAGGAGAGAAAAGGTGCAGGGAGGGAATGAAAACAGAACTTGTCCCGGGAGATGGAGGCTGCTGATTGGCTTCTTCCTTGCCCCTGACCCTCTGCTGACCTTTAGTCGAGACTTGAGTCGGTCAGGGCTCTGTTCTGTGTGTGGGTCAGTACTAACATCGTCACTATCAGCTTCATCAGGAGTGTGTGTGTGTGAGACAGATGTAATTATTGTTTGACGTATGGCTGCATAATGTAGTTTCTCCCTCTCTGACTCTCTTGCTCTACCACATTTTGTACTTTCTCTACTTTCTCACTCTTTCTTTTTCTCTCCCTTTCTCCTCCTTTTTCTCTTATTCTGTTTCTCATATTCCCTCTCCACCATCGCCTTTATGCTTTATCACTTCTTACTTCTTCCTTATTCATCTTCTCTCTATCTCTTTCTCTCTCTCTCTCTCTCTCTCTCTCTCTTTTTCTTTCTCTCTCTCTCTCTCTCTCTCTCTCTCTCTCTCTCTCTCTCTTCTTTTCTTTCTCTTTCTTGTTCTCAAGAGTTGAAGTTCCTTTTTCTGGAGATGTAAACTGATCGTTATCACATAATGAGCAATTAAAAAGTGAAGTCCAATGTTGCATATAAATAAGCATAAGGGTGCAGTGTCTCGGCAGTCTGGATAAAACAGGTCCTCAGTATTGAAATAGTCCTGCTGTTTAATTTGTAATGACTATATGAAAAAGTTTTTAAGGACTCTGCCCTGGAATTAATCTGCAGCAAATCTAGCAGCTTAAATTACACTAAAAAGTAAAAGCTGCTTCACATAACTTCTCGTCTATCCAGTGCAGTTTGGTCAGATGATGAAATAAGTAACAGGCAATAACAAATCTGTCACCACACTTAATCCAGTTGGAACTGAGCATGAGTTTGTATTTAAATAAAACATCTGTAAATATAACTATTTTTGTGTGCTTCAGACTAGTAGAGTGGTAGAGACTAGCCTGAACAAATACCATAACTTCAGTGAAATGATAGCTGAAGTAAAAACAAATAGTTATTAAAAAAAAAACAACAACAGAAAAGCAAACCCAGATCCAGGGGAAGTGTTGAACTGCTGTGGAATGCAGTAAATTCAGCACATATAACCATAGGAACTAAATTTGTTAGCAACATAGCTAAATTAAATAAAGCACACAAAATTAGTAATGTTAATGACAACCAATGTAACAGTAAGAAGTAGTTCTGTTAAAAGTATTAAAAATACTCAGAAATCCTTCAAATTGTCCCTTGAGTATGACTGAGTAAATGGCTTTAGTCACTACCCGCCTCTGCACTACCCGCAACATGCAGCTTCTCATGTTGGTGAGACCAATGACAGGTGTCTGATTTCAACACCGAATTACATCTTTTGTCTTTTTTGCAATTTACCAACCCAGATGCCATGTGTCACACTTGTAGCACTTTAGCAGCACTCTGCACTTGCAGATGAGCTGAAGAAGAAAGCATGAAAACCTCTTAAAAATCACTGGTTTGTCTGCTTTGAAGCTCACACACACACACACACACACACACACACACACACTTCATGGCAAAGATGTTTACAATTGATCAACTGTGCATCTAAGAATTATTTTTACAGGCGAGGGAGCTGCAGTGGATGATTATCTGAAAGACAGCTCTCACACATATGCTCACACTCACCTGTGAGTGATTTTGAGGGAAGGTATAATCCTAGTTCATAGGGAAATGTCTAAGGGGATTAGTTTAATTTATGGAATAATAAGATCTTTAATGAGATTTGGGCTAATCTGTTGATTTTTTTGTCTGCTGTCCATGTATGTGTGTAGTGGTTTTATCTTTTCTGGTATCAGTTTTTAGTGTTTTAGACACAGAACCCTGTAGCAACAATTGCAGACCTGCAGGTATTTAATTACATTATATATTTTAAATTAAATTGCAATCTAATACCACAGGTCAACAGGTCAAAATCATCAGAGATAAGTTTATGTGGGTTTTGTAGTGTTTTTCATGCTGATTTCAAATC
>JBBJLS010032610.1:0-34750 GCA_037577275.1 Bryconaethiops microstoma
TTTGTAAAGCTGCTTTGTGACAACCTGGTTGTAAAAAGCGCTATATAAATAAAATTGAATTGAATTGAATTGAATATTTCACACATACCCAGTTAATACATAGGGCGCTGTAAAAAAAAAAAAAAAAAAGCTTCTTGAGTTGTTTTTAGAAACAAATTATATAGGGGTGGCTTTATTAATTGTATAACACCCAACGGACAATTAGAAATGGAAAAACTAAAACAAGGGTTAACACATCAGAGAAAGAAGGGTTTACAGACACTGAAATTTGCTTAGATCTGTGCTGATTTTTTGGTAAGACTTAACAAAGCAAAAAACCCAAATAAATAATATACATACTATGTGTCCTTAAACAACCCACAGGTGATCATGAGTTTGCAGACTCTTCCATCTCAAATGGGAGAGGCCATGGTCAGAAGAGAGATGCCGCAACAGAAACATACAAAGGTTGTTACATCAGAGTATTTCATTTGCAAAAAGGCCAAACAGTTGCCAGAAAGAATATGGTGAGATGCAGGCTCCAGATCTGGTTTGTTCCAGCACAGTTTAAGCCTCAAGTCTACCACATATTTTGAAACTCTACACAGCCATTCAGCTGCATATTCACTGGTGTAATGGGGACAAACGACCACTGCCATTTTTCTCTCCCAGTAAGAGTGCTGCACAGCAGAGAGCCTCCAGCCAAATACAGCATCTGGCACAGCTGAGATACAACCACTAGCAATAGCATACATACACCTCTGCATTATCAGCAGTAGCATTGTCTAAAATAATCAAAACAGAGGCACTGCTGCGAAATCCCCATGCTGTGGTTCATAATGATGTCAGTGTCAATTCTGTGATGTGCTGTGTCTGAAATCACTGATGACACTGTTGCTTATTTCTCTTGCTTACGGAGAGGCACCAGAATTTACAGTCTTGTGGGTGTGACAAGTGAAATTGTAACAATGCAGTCACTGGAGGCTCCCCAGTTAGCTGTGTACTAGCGCTGTGGGTGGTGAAGGACTGGGAGTAATGTGACTTCTCTTCTTCTTGCCTCAGGTCTTTACACTCCGCAGCTGCTCTCCCTCTCTCTCTCTCTCTCTCACATACACACACACATACATGTTAAACAATCTAATCATATTTAAAGGCCCTGCTTCCTTTTGAATTTTGAACACAAACAAATCACAACATTTGGCTACTGCAACAAATAGCAGAATGCTTCTGCACATTTGCAATCAGTATTTATGTTGAAAAGAGGCACTGGTGCCATGGCAGCTGCCTTACCTGAGCAAGGTTGGACAGAAAAGGCTGATGGGGTCGCCTTTGTAGTCCTGTTGGCACTCAAGACACAGGCCTATGAGAAGAGGAGCACCCAAATTAGCACTGGCTTTAAACTGGTTGGTAGTATGCCATCAAGGCAATAAAGCCCAATCAACACTTGCAGTGTTTTTGCACATAAGTAAGAAGAGACAGCAAATTAGATGGGTGAAAAGAGAAATGAATGCATGACAGGACTGTGCTGCAGTTTCTCCATGGCTCAGTGGCCGTTAAGTGCTCAGTGGCTGATGGTGGCTGGTAGAGTGTGCAGAAGAAGTTTGATAGTGCTGTCCACTTGCAGAGACCAGGCTTATCATTTTTAAATGTAATGAAGAAATGACTGAACAAACAAAATCAAGACCATTCATACAGCCTTGGAGATGTCACATATGCAGTTTCCTCATGAATTAAATGAGAAGGAAGAGGCTAATTTTTTTAGATGCACATATTAATGCACTCGCATGTGTGAATAGCAATCAATGCAGTGCGAGGGGCTCAAGCTTCCTTCTTTGTAGACACATGCTTACAGTGGAAATATGGCAAAATGTAAACAGTTGTAAAAATACAGTAGAACGGTTTAAAATGTAATAGTGAAAAACAGAATAGAGCTGTCAAATAATTAATCACATTATATTGTAGACCGCTAAGCACCTTTGATGTACCACACACTGCTCCCTATGTGCTGTGTTCCTGGCTGCCCGCTGCTTCGCTTGGTGAATGGGTTAAATACAGAGGAAGAATTACACGCTGTTCCCACTGTATGCTTTTGTGTGTTCACGTATGACAGAATGGTCACTTCACTCACTTTTGTGTAGTAAATGACAAGTTTGTCTTGTTGCATTTGCTCATTTGTCCTGTTGCATTTGATATTAAAGAAAGATTTTCCATTTTAAAAGCAGCACTTAGTATTCATAATAAAGTAAATCTTACTTTTAGTAATTTGATGAGCAGCATCAATTACTAAAAGCAGTCTAGTTAGCCAAACCCCCTCCCCCCTCCACCCAACTCTCATACTCCTTTGTTATGTAGTGAACTGTAACTTTACACTTTGCAGTTTGCTGCTTGTTGATTTATATATAGCTTTATCTTCTCTGTGCTTTATCCTCTGAGCACTGTCCAGCATTGTCTGTCATAGGCCTCCTTTCAACCTAAAGTTGATATGCCATCATAAGTGATGTGTTTTGTTAAATGACATTTCTGACCCAACCTATTTTAGAGATAAGCAGATTCCCTGTTGCAATAGCTGGAAATAACTTCAATCAAGAGACACATCAATAGAATTTGTCATTTAAAAGCTGTATTTGAATGAGAAGGCTACAGCTGCGAATTCCATCACAGCATCATACACCACGAGCAGCTGGAGTTTAATCTGGAACTGTGGATGCTTAAAAGGGTTTGAGAATAAAAAAAAATCTAGAAATGAGTGCCATTATTAAATTTATCATGCTAATGAGTTATTTACAAGCATGCAGGAGCAGATAAAAAATGCATCATTTACATTCGCATCCAAGGATGCAACCATTATTGTAAAATTTTCCTCACTGTGATGACTAATGACTCTTGATATAAAGAACCACTAAAGGACCTATTCCTGTTATGAATGGAGGATGCAGGGAAACGTGATTTGAAACATTAGCACAGTGATGCGACAATAGGAGAAACGTGTCCTAAAATATACCAAGGAGAGAAATGAAGGAGCTGTTGGCTATTCATGCTGAGGATTTTGTATCCTGTAGAATGAGGCATTTACTAGTAAAATACTTCTGAACTGAAGTTTTAATGATGCAAATCCCATGTACAACAGTGAAAAAAAACATACCAGTAAAAGCATGGTGTTAACATACTGTTTTTTTGTGTGTAAAAACAGTAACTTACTACATGTAAGCCAAACAAACACAGGTTTGCTTACACATGAGCGATTTAATGTTCACACAGCTCTACTCGACCATACCAGGGAATGTGGATCACCGCAGGCAAGAAGGAGCTGTCAGGCTTGATTAAACAAACATTCCCCCTGGCCTTCAGAACTATATTCTATAGGCACAATATATGGCATATCCACATTCCACACATAGGCATGTTCAGAATTTTTTGCTTCTCGGCAAGAATGTAAATCCTTTCAATGTGCAAGAAATCTTCTAACTAAAACAAGTGTGTGTGTGTGTGTGTGTGTGTGTTAGAAAGAGAGAGTGTGTGTGAAGATGACCATGTTCAGGCCTACAACTAATGGTGTCAAAAGATTAAAGAAAAATCATAATGAATCACACTTAAGGATTTAGCCCTATATAAAAGGGTTCCAAATGAACAACATTTGAACTGTGTTGTAGACGTCACATACTTTAATTATAGCTTTCAAAGTAATGTAGAAAAAGACCTGGATAGGCTGTTAGGTTGTTAACTTTGTTTTCTGCAAAAAACCTTGCAGAACATGTTTTCTTTTTTAAATGTACATATATTAAATAATAGGTTTGGAAATAGTTTTCTAATTTATGAGCTTCATGGCAACAACAGAAAATCGTGTGGGGTGAAAAAGCAAAGATGGGTGGTAGATGTGTAATCAGTTACATGTATGTAAGTAAACTATTGATGGATTTCTGACATTTTTGATGTTTCAAAGAATATCTAGGCTGCTTTGTCCCACTTTAAATGGGCAGCCCCTAGTATTCTCAAGAAATTAGAGAGTCAAAATCAGTAAATAGCCAGTTATACTCAGTAACTTGGTTATGGTCAGGACCAGGGGTAGCTTTAAGGTCAGAGTTAGGTTTAGGACCAGGATTAGCTTTAAGGCCAGGGTTAGGTTTGGGACCAGGGTTAGGATCAGGACCATGGTTAGGCTTCAGAACCAGGGATACGGTTAAGACCAGAGTTTAGGACCCTGGGTTAGACTTAGCTTTAACTTTAATACCAGAGTTAGGGTCAAGAAAAGAGTTAGCGTTAAGGCCAGGTTTAGGTTTAGGACCAGGGTTAGCTTTAAGGCCAGGTTTAAGTTTAGGACCAGGGTTAGGTTTAGGACCAGGGTTATGGTCGAGACCAGGGTTAGGTTTAAGATCAGATTTAGGTTTAAGGACCAGGGTTAGGGTCACAGTCAGGGTTAGCTTTAAGGCTGGGTTTAGGTTTAGGACCAGGGTTGAGGTCAGGATCAGGTTATGGTTTTGGACCAGGGATGGAGTCAGGACCACTGTTTAGTTTAGTACCAGGGTTGAGATCAGAAGTAGAATTTGATTTCGGGTCAGGGTTAGGGGTTAGGTTTAGCAAAGTATCATCATTGACATACCAGTAAAAAGCATCCAAACTTTACTTTTAGCATGTTACTACACAAAAAAAAATAACTTTGATGAAAATAAAACCCAGAACACAGAAGTAACTGATAAAAATAGAACAAATTAAGAGCTTCTCAAAAGAAACCATCATACCGCTTTGAATGCTTATAACTGTATTTCTAATATGATATCAACCATAGCAAGTGTTAGCAGGTCTATCACAGATGGTTCATTTTACTTAAAACTGCAAATCTTAAAAACTACGAATCCAAAATGACCACTTTCATGAAATCAGAATAAGAAAACTTTAGTATACATGCAGAAGCACATACCCACTGAAAGTACATAAAATAAAATACAATTTAGAGAACTTTTTTGATATTGTTTTGCTTAGGCTTAATCTTGTTCTGAGAACCTAGTCTGCAGCGTGTTTGTGTGATCTCAATTAGAGCTCAATTCAACAACTAAAAAAATATGAGAATACATTAAAAACACTACAACTTTTTTAGTTGTATTTTCTAAAGTTTAGTTGCATAAAAACAAAGGAAGGCCTCTATAACTTTTCTCAGATTTATGCATCCAGTGGAGCACACAGGGACTTGAGGCCATTTACAGCTTTAAAATCAAGAAAATGGATTTTAAAATCTATCAAAAATGCAGATAACCAGAGTGAGTTTTTTTTTCTTTCTTGCATTTTCTGGGGATTGTAGTTGGCATTGTTTCCTTGGACATTCCAGTGAAAGAAGTATTGATGATTAATTTTATTTCTGCTTCAATATTCTATTATTCTGCAGTACAGAACTGACTAAATTACAATGTACAACTGTTTTGTGAATTATTGTAGTATCACCAACATACACAAACACTGATTGTTATTGCCATTTAAAAAAAAACTCTTATATTCCTGCCCTACACATATAAGTGACTGCATCCTGGCAGAAAAAGTGCATGTATACACAGCATTTCTTACCAGAGTGTAGAACACAATTCACCACAGGCTAGACGTACCTGTCATCCTCTGACAAACATTTCCCACTACCCTCCAGAGCTATACAGGCTGCATGCACAAACTGCATATAAGCATAAAAACAAGCTGTTCAGTCTACAGCTAAATAAATTCACATTCATAATCCTCCAGCTAAAGAAATATTTTGAAGAAAATCTGTGCTTACAAACCACACATGTAAAAATTAATGTAAAAGTAAATGTGAAAATAAATAATAAAACAGCATTTGCAGTAACTATATGCAATAAATAAATAAATAAATAAATAAAAAATGTATTGTATTTTTGTTGTATTCCTTTTTTACATTTAAAAAAATATATAAAGATTAGCTGTACTTCTCAGAGAATGGTAGCAGTAAATACAAAGAGAACCATAATTAACCCAAAGAGTGACGTAGAGATGTTGATGCCCATTTGCTCCAGGCAGCTCACCCTCTTTCATTCTCTGTAATAAAAGGTTTGTGGGAGACAAAAGCCTTTCTGTGTTTTAGACCTGGGACCACTTTTGCCGCCATAGACCCTGCCACCACCTTGGCGCTCAGGAGGCAGAGCCATTGTAGGGGAGGGCCCCCAGAAAGGACCGAGGTTTCCCCCGAGGAATTTTTCGGGAGGGCGCTAGAGGGATCCGGAGGACACAGATGGGCACCCATCAGAGGGCGGCCATGTGGGGCCCACAGGGTTCGCTTTTTTTAATTGCTGTGTGTGTGTGTGTGTGTGTGTGTGTGTGTGTGTGTGTGTATGTGTGTGTTCTGCATTTCCCTTTTATTTAATGGAGTAGGGAGGCTTTATGGGAATTAGAAGGCCTATTATAATATATTTGTTTTATCTGAGATACGATGTCTACACAAAGCTTTGAGACTCCTTAGTCATTCGTCTTCATTATTTATAGGACATAAACCTGTTCACATTAGTGGTCTCAAAAAAATAATGAATGTTGTCACTGTAAGATCAGAAGTACAGTTGTCAAACTCCACCTACTGCAAATCTACTTTAAAGTTGGCAGTCCCTTGGAAGTGAGAGGACAGAGAGATGACAAAGGAATGAGGTGAGTAAGAGAAACTGTCAGACTCATTGCTCTCGTAGAAACATTTCTAAAGATAGTTTAGACTACTGTTCACACCTGGGGAGAGAGTGACTTGTTAAACCCTTTCCTAGACTTGGTAACCCCACAGAGAGTAGTGCAAGGCTGGAGGTCATGTGAATGCAGTTTAAAGACAACCGGGCAAAAGCACAGTAATGAGTACACTCTAGGAAAACTGCTAGCTGCAGCTTAGGCCATATTCATCCTCTGGCTAACCCCACCAAATCAGCTGGCCAAGTGCATGCAACATGCTGTGCTAACCCTATTAGTCCTTTAACTGATATCAGTACTGTTATGGCCCAGTTTTTGAGGTAGGGGTGTTACTCACTCTGGCCAGTCTTCAAAGCATGTATCATATCAAATAAATAAAAGATGGCCATGGAGAATTTACCATATCAGTTTACTCATTTGACCCCAGGGACAAGTCCAGCTCTTCATTTAAAAGCAATCCCTTCAACAACCAGCTAACTAAATGCATGGAAACATCATTATTTGGCGTGCTTTGTCCTATAGTTGCTCCAGTAAAGACTCAAGAATCTTTCAAGAATTATAAGGTTAATGCTTCTTACAAAACACTTTGTTCTTAGTTTTAAATAATTGCTGAAACTAATGGTTGGGATGATACAGAATGTGCACAGCAACTAGCAGTTGTGTTAGAGGCCAAAGCAAATTTTGTTGAATCAGCTCCAGTGTTGTGGGGACACTACATCCATAGTCCCACTGCTCCATTAAAAAAAACCGACATAGGGAAACAAAGGACACTTTCTTAGCCAACATGTCCCATACCATGTACCCCCAGTCCTAACGTATGGCAACACTAATCTTGAAATATTTTGACCATGGTCTAGATACTGATTGATTCCGGCTACAGATGTTCCTGGTCTTCAAATCTACAAAAAGCCCTAAAACCATTCTTTGTCTCCCAAGTGATGGAGACATGGTGGCCCCACAAAAGTAAGAATTAGTGCAAGCTTAGCAAGTAACCCTGTTTACTCTAGGTTTTAAAATATTTTACACATGTGCAAATTATATCTCCAGCTGTAGCACTGGCTGTTTAAAATAATGAAGGGTCTTGCAATAATTAACTGTTTAACCTTTTTCACAAAAAATAACTGTTAGACATTATTTTAGTATGCAGTAATTGTGGGAATTTGGTTGTCATAAACAGATTATTTTTTATTTATTGTTGTGATTTTAAAACTTACCCAGCTGAAGTAACATGGACAGTTACAAAATCTGAACACAGATCTGAAATCTGGAAACCATGGATATACATAATAGGCACAGATGTAAAAGGTGATGTGCCTTGGCTGTCTACTTATCGATCATCCAAGAAAGTGTAAACAGGGTCCAACTAAATGGTCTGACTATGTATTATAAATGAGTTTACTTGAAAATTAGCTCAAATTTTCCTTGGGGCCAAATGATGGAGTTAATATAAAACATTCCTCATGGACACTTATTTGTTTGCAGACTGTGGTAGAATCAATCTTCCCACTTCTTGTACTATTGATGTGGCCTTCTCATCTTCATATGAGATAACCAGTGGGCATTGATCTTCTTGCTGATCTCTTGTTAAGATTGTGAAGGCAGTACTGGATTGAACAACTCC
The DNA here is from genome assembly GCA_037577275.1 of Bryconaethiops microstoma. NCBI lineage: Eukaryota > Metazoa > Chordata > Actinopteri > Characiformes > Alestidae > Bryconaethiops > Bryconaethiops microstoma. The sequence continues at coordinate 8,261 of JBBJLS010032610.1, forward strand.
AGGAATTCTTGAATGATGCCCATATTTTCCCACTCCTACATGCCCCTATTGTGGTTATCTGATTTTAAATGAAAAGGAGAAGGAAAAGAACATCGTGCCTTTTCATGCTGCCATGTAGTTCCTTATTGTTATGTGGACTGAAGTGAAGCAGCACAAATTCCTGAATTAGGAATCCTAAGGTCATGATGTGATGAAAGTCGTGATGTGGACTGAGTGGATCAAACATCACAATGACAAAGGGACCCACAGACTGTAAATTATGATTTATATGATTAAAGAATGTTGGTGAGGTTGGAGAGGATGTTAGAGAAAGGTGTTAGATTCACCATTGGAAGGTGCCTCAAGTTTTAACCAGATTGCACCAGTGTTTTATTTTAATTCTTGTTGCAATGTAAAGAAGTGTCATTATATGTGTGATAGCACATTAAAAAGAGGTTTATCAGCCAAGAGGATATTTATAGGAGCAACAAGGTATAGCTATATGGCTGAAGAACAAATATAGCTATATGGAAGCAACAAATATAACTATATGGCTGAACCACATTTGTGCTTCCTTATTCAGTGGACTCATTCAACCACAAACTAAAGTTCATCCAGTACAAACCAAGGATGCCTAGTACCAAAGTTTGCCCTTGTACTTTAGCAAAGCTTGCACTTCCTTAGTGTGCAGAAGAAAATCGAAAGATCTCCAAAATAAGTACCTGCCAGAAGTGTTTTTGGACTTCACATTATTCAGAAGTAAATCACCCAAAGCACATCTCACACAGCAGCTTTGAAAAATGTGGGGGCAGCAAGCAGTATAAATATTTAGTAAACAATAGTTACGCTTCCATACACTTGTCAAGCAAGAAATACATTTGTTTACATCAAAGTGACTGAAGGTGAACAAAATGAGAAGGTAATGATATCATGCATAAAAAATATATACAAGAAGTTGCCAGTGCTGTTGGCCTGCTAACTCTCGCTCAAGACCTAAACAGAATAGATTAAGTCTCTCATAACAGCTTATAATGCATATCATTTTTATTTGTCAAGTAATTGTAGAATTTCATCTTAAAACCTAATGACAAACAACAACATCTTGCATGCAACAGCTGTAGGATTACAGCATGTGGCAATTAACTGGGAGAATGTCCTGTCACTTTTCGGAAGTCATGTTTGGGAGGTAATTTGCAGATAGCTTTTGACTGAACATTTCAGATTGTCAGAAACTATGTTTAAAACATTTTGTACTTCACATGGCCAGTTGTGTGATCCTTTAAATGCTATTGCATTTTCAAAATATAATGTTTTAATCTTCACAGAACTGTAGTACTATTAAAGGGTTAGACACATGGGAATTTTACATTTATTTGCTCAAGAAACACTACTTTTATTTAATTAAAATAAAATAAAAACAAAAAACCTAATGAGAAGTGATTGCATGTGTCAGTGGGGTGTCAGCTCAGTACAATTAGTAGTTGGCATTCATTACCTATTTAGGTTCAATCACAAATTTGTTAATAATTTGAAAAAAAAATGTTTCCACAGCTATGGGCTTCTGGAATCAACATTGAATTCTTTAAACCACAAGACATCAAATATTTTGTTAAAAACAGAAATTTTGTGTCTTATTCTTGTTATTACATTAAATTTGGTTGCATTTATTCTTATTGTGTTTGTTTTATAGAGACAAGAACACATGCGTTGCTCAGATAAATAGTTTTAAGAATTTGGTGAGATCCATCAAAGCAAATATCAATTTATAGTTTTTACGTGCAAAAATCACACTGTAAAATCAACTGTAAAGCCCAACTTCAAAAACTGACACTCAACCACCAAAATTGAACACAATACCTTCTGCATCCCAATACAGACATGTCTCTAAGTAAGACACAGGAATCTGGCAAAGATACACTTTTAGGGCATTCTTAAACACAGCCATTGAGCCAATTGGGCAATCACACATGCCACCTGGCCAAGCACCTAATTGCAAATTAGTCAACTCAACAATTAGAATGTGAAGACTATAAAGACCCAAGATTTAGAACAATTGTGCATCAACAATGGAAACACCAGAGAGAGGAAAAGGTGGAGGAAGATTGAGAGGTAGGGGAGGCAGACAAAGAAGACCAGCACTTTCAAATAACATCCAGACAACATTAGTTGACCATGGGTCGTGAATCATGGGTTGACAAAAAGAGAGGCTGGAGAGAGGGTACACATGAAGTAAGTAAAGTAAACATGACACAGCTTTACATGGTGCCCTTTTAGAGGAATGCAGAAAAAATAAAAAATCTGAGGCATGAGTATGTGACAATCAGTACAAGACTGATGACATACAACATTTTCATAATACTAAACTAAGCCATATTGACTTGTTCTTTTTTATTGAAAGAGAGTGCTGGAAATGGATATGGATGCAATCTCCCATGAGTTTATTTTTATTGATGAGGCTGGTTTCAACCTCACCAACACCAGGAAAAGGGGAGAAAACGTCGTTGGCCACAGAGCTGTTGTGGATGTTCCTGGCCTTAATGGAAGAAAAATTACAATGTGTGCTGCCATCACAAATAATGGAGCTCTCTAGCACTATGCCATTCTTGGTCAATACAACACAGATCTTGTTTCTAGACAGAGGGACTGTGTGGATGAAGGGCAGCACAGATATGTTGTAGTATGGGACAAGTTTCCATTGTGCTGCCCTGGTTCAAAATTGGTTTGTGGTCAATCCATTGTTTACTGTCCTTTACTTTCCCAATGCTCTCCATTGCTTATCCCAGTAGAAGAGTTCCTCTCAACCCCATGTCTGTCAAAGCCTTCTTCAGGCAATGGGGGAGGCATGTGCGGACATTGTCAGTGCTGTCTAGGGCTGAATTACACACCCTAAGCACTTTTATCCTCACTGTCTAGTAAGAGAAGACTTTTTGTGATGTAGATGAGGTTCTGACTATCTCATAACTGCTTTTGTACATGCCTACATTTATTTACAGTTTTTTCTTTTTTTCCCCCCTCATTTTATCTCCCTGAAGTTATTTTTTGCATTGTATATGCTCTGCCTTTTTATTTTAAAAAAAGTTTGTCACATTTGTTTCTTCTCATATGTGTTTGTGAATTTGTCTTCAACAATTCTCTTTGTAGCATATTCAGCATACACAATTATAAGAAATTATAATTGTTTTAGATTACACATGGCAGTGTGTGGTTGGTCAGACCAATATGTATACTGTTTATATAGTTCTATCTGTTTATATCGTTTTGCATGCAGAGCTTAATTTTGCTGGATAAGTGGGGTGTTTTGCTTTTTCAGTGTGCGATTTTGTGAATTGTGTATAGTGATTTGGTGCTCTGTTGTCAAAATTGTGCTTAAGCAATTGAAGAAAAACTGTAATCAAGGAAAGATCACTTCAGTCGTTAAAATTGTTCTCTCAGTTATCATGGAATCTTGGCCTTTACTAAAAGACCCTTGAAGAATATCTTTTTAAGAGTGCAGCTATATACCCAAGTCCTCAGAATGAGCATTTCAGCCATTTGTTTGATGCATTCTTTCAAGCCGTTCATCTGATTTATGAGATGTCATAAATACCTGAGGTATTGTTTTGCATTTGACATTTAATAGGGATTTTCATGCTATAGGAAAGTTCAGCTCTATAGCAAACAATCCAAGGTTATGAATAAAATTATTGCATAATTACTGGGTATAAGGAAATGGCCTTGTAAGCATGGTAGTTTACAACTACTGAAATGTGATACCTGTGAATAATTAGTGGATTAAAAACATATGAAAGAAACTTCCTCAGGTGCAGTAGGTCTACAGAATACATCTCCTTTACTGTTTCTCTTCTCTCACTTTAAATTCTCTCACTTCAAATACTTTAAATTGACCAGACATAGTCTGGTTACATACTTTTCTCTTGTACTATATCCTTGGTGCCTTTTAGAGAAGGCATGATGTTTATTTTTATTTAATGGTACCTTCATGTTTGTCGTATTAAAACTCTGCAAGTAATGTGGTTAGAATTTAAGGGTGGTGTTGTGGTGTGGGCATCAATGAGGCTCATGCGCTCCTGGCCATTGTTCCAGAAGAGGCAGAAATTGCTCAGGTTGAAGTAACCTTGCACACCATAAAATGTCTGGGTCATGTGCCTGTGAGAGGTTGGAATATTAACGTAAGATACAAGTGCTCAGGCACGAGCCTGAGTGTTTTTAGTGTTTTTATTTTTTATTTTTCCTGAACTTTCAACAGTTAACTCAGTTTGTTTAATATTAGTAAGCTGTGCCATCGCTAATCATTTCAATGTTTCTTTTGTGTACAAGTCTTTGTTTCAGCTGGCACATTGCTAATGCTAATACTAGCAACAGCGACCTAGTCCTTATCTACACGCGTGACCAGCTGATCTCGCTGAGGCCGGCTGCTCTGGAGCACAGCGTGGTCCTCTCAGACATCCTGACGGAGTTACGGAGGGGAAAGACCAAGAGAGGATGCCGTGGTGGACTGAAGTTGTGTGGGAAAAGAGCAGCGAGAAATGGGAAACAGCCTGGTGAGCAGAGAAGGAGATACAAACCATAACTCCCATGTTATGGGCAACGTGAGGTCACTGGACGATAAGATGGACGAGCTTACGACATGGGTCAGACACAACAGAGAATTTTGTGAGTGCAGTTTGATGGGCTTTACTGAAACATGGCTGCACAAGCGTATTCCTGACTCTGCTCCGTCTCCCACCATTGTACCAGTCAGAGTCTTCACCTCTTCTACCACTGCTCCTGCTGATCCTGACACCCACAAACCATCCATCACCATCACGAGGACCAAGTGAGGAGAGAACTTCACAGACTCCATCATGCTAAAGCGCCAGGCCCAGATGACTTAAGCACACACAAGAATGTACCCGTGCTGTGGAAAACATCTTGTCTGGTTCCTGTTCCAAAGAAGGTGAGACCCAGTGCCCCATCGGACTATAGGCCAGTAGCACTCACTTCACACAGCATGAAGGTTTTTGAGAGACTGGTCCTGGACACTCTCCGCCCCCTTGTGAGGTCAGCACAAGATGCCCTCCAGTTTGCCTACCAGGCCAAGATTGGTGTGGATGATGCCATTATCTACCTGCTACACAGGGCCTACAGCCATCTTGACAAGCCAAGTGCATACCTAAGAATTACATTTGTTTTACTTCAACACCATTCAGTCACCCCGGCTGGGGAGCAAACTGTCTGCTATGCAGGTGCACGCCCCCCTAGTTGCATGGATTTTGTAGTGTTGTAGTTTTTGTAGTTGCAGTGTTTTGTAGCACTGGAGCTCCTCAGCGAACTGTTCTGTCACTGTTCCTCTTCACCCTGTACACATCTGACTTCCAGTACAACACAGAGGGCTGCCATCTGCAGAAATTCTCAGATGACTCAGCAATAGTCGAATGTATCAAGGGTGGGGATGACTTGGAATACAGGATGGCTGTGGACAGTTTTGGTGTAAGCTGAATGATGTAAGCTGAATGGTGTAAGCTGAATCAATTGTGTGGAAGACTATGTGCATTATTTTTGCTGTGATGTGCAACAGTCTATGTGCAATATCATATGCTGTCCTCTTCCCTGGAGAAGACTTATACTTTCCTTTCTGATTGATGCAACAACAACCAGAAGAGAAGCTATCAGAATTTCTCAGGTGGCTTGAACGGTCTTTAGAAAAGGTTGTTCAGTGAGGTGGCTTTACTAGTAGCTCTGTAGATAGAGTGAGGGTTGAGCAATTGTTAAGAGGTGCAGTAGCATCAGACTTGATGTTAATTCATCTTCGCTTAAGAGACAGAAAAGCAGATCCACCAACTTTTCTTGAACCTCTGAAGGAGATTTGTGATGAAGAGGAATATGAATCCTCCAGAAAGAAACTTATCCCTTCATTGCAGTGTCTACATGCAAAGCAGGATGTAGATACAAAACAGGTTGAGATTCAGAGTTTGAATTCTGAACTCAAAGAGCTTAAGTCCCTGGTAGCTGCCACCTTGTTGAAGTCATCACAGACTAAGCATGAGAGTGCTGAAAAAGTACTTGTATATGCATCTGAACATGTTGAAAGTCAGCAAGATTCTCAGTTGATGGCTCTGAAAAACAAATGAAATGGTTGCAACAGAAAGTTGTTAGAAAGGGAATTGAAGCAGAGACAGCAACTACTGCTGCAACAGTAGTGGCCTCAAAGACTGTCCACAAATTTGCACTGAGACAATCAAAAAGCTCAAAGGAGTATTTTTGTTATCGCTGTGGTAAGAATGGACATATTGCAGCGAAGTGTCAAAACCCATAAAACCAGGCCAAAGTTATTAGAAAGCTAATTCAGGCCCCGAAGATTGCAAAGGACAAGCCACAGGCCAGCAACACCCCTGCTGGTGATGTTAATTATGTGGCCAAACAGGATGCTGTTATCACTCTTGATACTACAAACATTCCCGCTGGCTTAATTGGGCCTCATAGCCTTGTGCTGTTAACGGTTAATAGACAATATTGTACAGCTTTATTAGACAGTGTTTCTCAGGTCACGATTATCTTTGAGCTTTCGTACCAAGAACACTTATCTGAGGTCTTGATTCAGCCAGTCTCTGGGTTTGAGGGCATCTAACACCAGTTACCCTTACCTAGGATATGTCGTTGTGCATCTGGAATACCCAGCAGAGATTGTGGGTACTAACTAGATTGTGACTTTTCTTGCTCTTATTTGTCCTAGTCCCAAGACATCAGATCAGTTTCCTGTTATTGTGGGAACCAATGCAAGCCACGTCAGACATTTAGTGAAACAATGCAAAGACATTTCCCATACGCTTGGCATAGTAGATTCTGTATCTGCACCCAGTATCATTGATCTGTCTGTGGCAAGTGATGATGGAGTTGGTTTGGTGAGATGGCAAGGTCCAGGTCCTTTGACTCTTGCTCCTGGTGACATCACTCATGCAAATTTGAGCTGAACCACCCACTCAGTCAAGAGATTATTATGGTGGATACCTCTGTGGTAGACCCCCTCCCTGCTTGGGTACTGCTACAGCCTATGGTAATACCAAACCAAGTAGTAGACATTAATAGTTTCAGAGTGTTTATCAAGAATGAGTCTCTGAGAGAATCGACTGTGCAGGTTGGCGCAGTCATTGGACACATTCATTTAGTGGATTTAGTTACTACCCTTTCTGCTGAAGAGGCAAGCCCCTCAGAGTTTAATGTGAGTCTCATTAACTTCGGAGACTCACCACTTTCAGAAGAATGTAAAAATGGGCTTTTTAAGAAACTATCCCAGAGATCCCATGTATTCTCCAAATGAATGGGATGTGGGGTTATAGTGAAAGGAGTTGAGCATAGAATTAGACTGACTGGTTCCCGGCATTTTCATGAGCAATCATGACGGTTAGCTCCTGCAAACATTGAAGATGTATGAAAAAATCTACAGTATTTCTAACTGGCCAGCATCATAACCGAATCCTCTATCCCCTATGCCTCACCCATAGCAGTGGTAAGGAAGAAAAATGGGTCCATAAGAATGTGTATAGATTACAGGCTCTTGAACAGAAGGAGCATTCCTGATCAGTATACAACACCTTGCATTAAGGACGCACTGAATGCATTATCAGGGAGCAGGTGGTTTTCAGTTCTTCTTCCAATTTGAGAGGATGCCACAGGGAATCACAGGGGCTCCAGCAACATTTCAAAGGTTGGTGGAGAAGGCTGTAGGAGACCTGAATTTGCTTCAGGTGCTGGTATATTTGGATCACCTGATTGTCTACCGAAGATCTTTAGAAGAGAACGAAGAAAGATTGCTCAAGGTCCTTGATCGTCTCGGAGAATGTGGGTTGAAACTTTCAGCTGATAAGTGCCAAATCTGTTTGCCAAATGTTAAATATCTGGGACACATTGTGCCTGCTGAAGCTGTGTCACCTGACCCCACTAAAATCGAAGCTGTGTCTAAGTCGCCTCGACCAACAAACTTGAAGGCCTTCTTGTCATTTTTAGTATTCTGTGGTTACTATAGGCGTCTCATAGCCAATTATGCTGCCATAGTTAGACCATTGACCAAACTCACAAAGAGATATGCTCCAAAACAAAAAAAGAAGCATCAGAAGAATCTCTCTAGACACTACTTGGAAAAATCAGAACCATTTGGTGAAAGATGGGACCAATCTTGCACCAATGCTTTTCATCAGATTATTCATTGTCTTACACATGCGCCTGTCCTGGCTTTTGCTAACCCCAAAAAACTTTACACCCTGCATGTTGACACCAGCTTAAAGGGACTAGGTGCCGTATTGTACCAAGCGCATACAGAAGGTTTGCGACCTGTGGCGTCTGCAAGCCGGAAGTTGAAACCCTCTGAGAAAAATTTACCATTCGCACAGATAACCACCCCCTTATGTACGTGCTCACAACATCAGAGCTCAATGCTGTTGGGCATAGATGGTTAGCTTCTTTGTCTAAATATGACTTTGAAATTCAGTGTCATCCAGGTCATCACAATATTGATGCTGATCTGCTGTCGAGGAACATGCCTGACCAAGATCATGATATTGAATGGACGACCATATCTCCATCTGGTGTGAAATCCATTTGCCAGAGAGTCTCTATCCTAGGGTCCCTCAACAGTCCGCCGTGGTACATCGGATGGGAGCTTCGCCTGACTGTATCCCAGACATTTTTGCTTTTCCCACACATCTAGGAATGACACCTTTGGTACAGAAGTCCAAACAAGACCTTAAAAGAGCACAGAAAGAAGATGCTGTAGTAGGACCTGCACTACAAGCCGTAAAGCATGGAAAATGGCCTGCACCTGAAAAGGACCACCCAGAGCTGTCTCAACTGAAAAGAGAGAAGTTGACTGTAAAAAAATTGGTTTTACTAAAGGAGGTCAGAGAAGTAGCACTGAAATCATTGCATGATGACTTAGGACATCTTGGAGTAGAGAGAACTTTAGATTTGCTTAGAAACCATTTCTTCTGGAGCAAAATGTCAGTGAATACAGAGGAGTGTCTCAAAAATTGTGGAGAATGTGTTACTCACAAGTGACTTGGTAAAAGAATGGCTCCATTACATCAAAGTGTGAGCAGTGGACCCATGGATCATGTTTACATGGATTTTCTTTTCAGATTCAAAAGGTGTCAGCAACGTACTTGTGGTCATTGATCATTTTACGAGGTATGCTCAAGATTTCCCTACCAAAAGCCAAAAAGTTTATGTGGTGGCAAAAGTGTTGGTGGAAAAGTTTTTCATGCATTATGGTCTACTTGCAAGAATTCATTCAGATCAAGGTAGAGACTTTGAGAGCCGTTTGATTTGGGAACTTTTGAACCTACTGGGAATAAGGAAATCGTGAACTACTCCTTATCATCCACAAGGAGATCCTCAGCCAGAACGGTTCAATCAAACCTTGCTTTCAATGCTCAGTACTCTAGGTAAAGACAAAAAACATCACTGGAGCCAATATGTGGGGCATTTGGTTCATGCTTACAGTAGCAGCAAGTGTGATTCTACTTCATATTCACCCAACTATTTGATGTTTAGTAGAGAAGCCTACAAACATGCCTCAGATGCTGCAGACAAAAGGCATCAGAAAAACAGAGTTGGATTTCAGTCCTTGGAGATTGGTGACCGAGGGATGCTTAAAAACTTGGGACTGAGAGGAAAGCACAAGTTAGAGAGCAGATGGATTCCCAATCCTTATGTGGTAGTCAGGAAGCTGCCCAATCTTTCAGTATACAAGATCAAATGTGAAGATGGGAAAAGTGTTATCAAGATCATGCACTGACATCATCTGCTGGCTGTGGGAGAACATGTGAAGATTCCAACAACAGATGTGGAGGAGAACACCTACGTCATGCCAAGAACCAGAAATAATGCTAAGAAGAAAGTCTCGGTGAAAGTTCCAGAGCTACAGAAGATGTCAGATTCATCTTCTGATGTTGAGCATTACTCAACTTACAGACCTTACCCTGAAGAGATTTTCTTTAAGAGGAATGACAGGGTGGAGCCCACCGTTACCCTTCCAGATGAAGTTTACGCATCCCAACAGACCCCAGAAAGCTGCATGCTTGATGATGATTCAGTAGCTGGTGACTCTGATCTTGAGCATCAGGCCTTGAAAGAAATGGAATCAAAACAAGAGTTAGATTCTGAAAGTGATGGTAGTTCTGAAACCGTATGCCACCAGAACCGACAAATTTGGTTAGATCAGATATCCACCCAAAGAGATCACTGAAACCAAAAATTACCTATGATGAGCCTGGTAATTCTAAGGATCAACCACTAATGACTGTACATAGAGGAGTTATCAATAAGATAAGAAAACACTAGAATTATTGTATGTAGACACACCTGTTACTCTCAAGTTCCGAAAGTTATGAGTCTGATGAGGACATTCAGACATTTTAAAAGAGGGGCGGGTGTAACTCGGTTAAAAAATAGTTAATTGTTTTATAAAGGTTCTGAATTGTATTTCTTATTGTGTTTATTTCTATTATTTTATTTGCATGATGTTTACCTTGTTTAATATTTAATAGTCCTTTATATTTTTATTTGTTGATTGTCCAATCGGAAGTCTGTATATAAGTCGTGGATGCAAGTAGAGAACAGCAGGTGGGGATCACGCGTGGAGGGGATGACCCAAGAGAGTTGAGGGTGCGGAGAGGGAGGACACTCCTGAGTTTTAGATGCACTGCTCACATCTAAAACTCAGGAGTTTTTAGTCCCTGTTGTTTGATAGATGGTTGACGAGACCATGTATTAGTACCTACAATAAGGGAGGTGAGAATATCTTAAGCTCAAAATGTCGATGAAACTATTTACATAGTTAAACAGAAAGTGGCGGCTAGCTACTTGCTAAGTGGCTACCGGACATTTTACTCAGGGAAATATAGGTTTTCCTGAAAGAAGTGGTGTAGGACTTGTAGCAGGCATCTCCAAGTGATCTTCCACGCATTGGAGTGTTGTGTTTGGACTACCATACGGACTTCTGAGTGGATTTAATGGACAGTATGCTGAAGTGAGCACACCAGTGACGTGAGTGAACTTGGTTCTTTTTCCTTTTTTGAGAGAGAAGCAGCCATTTTAAGAACAGGCCTGCTCTGTGAGATTTTGATTTACATTGGGGTTTCATTCATTCTGCAACATATGTAAAAAGTTCATTTATTGTAATTGAAATCTTAATTATTTTTTGCCAATTTACTCGTGTACTGAAATATTATTTGAATGTAATTGTGTTATCCGTGGGTCTGGAAAGTAAATTGTTGACTTTATTAACTCAAAAGTACACTGTAAGCAGATTAAAATAATGTCTTAATACCCTACTCCATATAACTATACAAAGTTGGGAATCCAAAATAGAACACATGGTAACCCTCTAACTTGACAGTTCTGTTAGGGGCGCTATGCTTCTAGAAATCTTTAATAAATTACTGCAGAGAACTCAAAAACAGAGACACGCTGTTGTGGCTAATCAATTGTCTGTGTTTCTATGCAACTGTGCAAAAAAAAAATATGCATTAAATTTACACAACTAAAATGTGTACTGTTCCCATGTAGAACAATCCCATTCCATCTGTTATTGCTTAAATATAACAGTTCACACAGTGCATGTTTTGTGGAAATTATGTAAACACTTGAATCATATAATTTCAATGTATCACTTTTTTTCTCCATGTGTGTGTGTGTGTTTGTGTGTGTGTGAGATGCCTTCGACTACAAGGCTGGTTCTAATGAGGTAGTTCAGCAAGCTTGCTCAGGTGCTGCACTGTGCAGCCACACCACAGAGCCACTGACAAATGGCTCTGTTCTCCTCATTTAAACTAAGCGAACCAGGCTGGGAGAGGTAGTGGCAATTTCATAGAAATGAGTCCCCAGGGCCTTAGCGTGACTTCCCTTTGCCTCAGTTAGCGGGCCACATAAAAAGCGCAATCATTTCCTGGGAAACAATTGTTTCCAAGTCAGGAGACAGAGGGGACAAAAAAAAGAAAGAAACCGAGAGAGAGAGCAAGAAAGATAAAGAGAGAAAGAGACAGAGAGAGATACAGAGAGAATGTTTGTGTGTGTGTGTGTAAGTGTGCATGTGTGTATGTCTGTAAGGGGTGAGAGGGGAGCGTCTCTTGGCAAACCCGAAATGGTAAAAATACAAAAAAGACTCCATAAACTTCTGCCTTGCTTCCCTCAGATGAAAGGGGGCTTATGCAAATCATTTCTTACCGCAGTCCCTCAAGATAGCCTGGTTTTGGCTTTCTTCCTGTAGGGATTTGCTGCCGGCTTGTTGCACTGCTTTCTCTTCTCCACGCGCAACAAAAGACTTCTCGGGTATGGACACACTCAACTGCAGATACAGTAGGTACACGTTCTCTGAGGTGTTTGCAAAACACTGACAATGATGGCAAGCACACAGGCTAATACACTCTAAGACATTCTGGGTTGTAGTTAATAACAGCACCCACATGCATCCTTCATTCAGAAGAAGGTGCTTTGGTTTTTTGGTCCCTCGAAAACCCTGCAGTCATTCTTTAACTAGCTGCTTCTAATTGAGAGTGAAGAAGCTTTTTAAAAGAACCTTTAAATAATATGTCTCTCTACGTATTAATAAGTTTTTTTCGAAGCCATGAGGCATTTGCACTAACAAATTGAATTCCCACACTTTGCCTAAGTAACACACCCATCAAACTCAAGAACAAAAGAGACCACAGAGTGAGCTATCTTTCTTTTCTCTCTCTCTCCCTCTCCTTCTTATTTCACAAGCCGTATGCCTAGGCCCCCATGATTAACAGAAGCAGTGGAAAGGTCACAAAAGATGAGCCAATCTTTTATTATTTTTGGCCTTCATTGGATTTCTTTCAGAGCTTTCATTCCTCCTTCTGGCCTAATCATACTCTTGGCTCTAATGTTGAGGATTAGCCTTGGCCTATTTATTTCCCCCATACAGAAGTCTGTAGACCCCCAGAGTCTCTACCACTTTTCCCCTCACCTCACCCAGGCTTTGCCCACACCATCATGTAATCGTCTGCACTAATGCAGCCAGAATGCTAAACAAGGGTGTGTGCATGAGATTGGGGAAATTAGGGTTGTGTAAAAACACTTATAAAGCACTGCAGAAAACCAGAGCTACTATGATATGTTTATTTGTGAGCATTTTCAGGGCAAATATGGCATATTCTGACTTTGTAGGAAAGGCTGACAAAAACAGGGTAACATACAAACAAAATGTTTTATTACATGTTTTATTTTCTAAAACTGAAAGAGCAAAACCTTTTTCTTTTGGTTACCTGGGTGAAAAAGTCTATTGGAAAAGTATATTGATCTTTAATCATTTCTGCATAATGTCATTGAGACGTAAACCTTTTTTATGTAAAAATTTTGAAAAATTGATGGAATTCCCCAAAGCTGCTGTTTTTAGGGAATTATGTGCATTTGTCACAAACACAATATAACCCTAATATGTACATAGTTCCTCCCACTTGTAACACATAGACCAAGAGAACTGAGTGTTTGCCTATTATCTGATATATCCCAAAGACTGACATATTCTAGACAGATAATCAGCATTATTTGTCTCACCTGTGAGTGTTCAGGGTGGTGTTAAGTAGTGTAAATATGGCACAATAATGGTACAGTAATGGTAAATATGGCACAAACTTTGATACAGAGTTATGACAAACCTGTATCTTAGCGTGTATGTGTTTTTTGACCATGTAGTTCTGTGACTGTGCTAACCAAACAAGTACTCTTAGCTTGCCCTGCCAGATGAACAGCAAACGAATTGCTCACATCCAGCTCTTTCAGTCAATGGTACACTCATTAGAGGTTGAGCATTAATTATTTATCTGCAGGTTCAGCACAAGACTGAACTGTTGAGAAAACCCAAGCATCATGACTAACACTATGGAGATGTTAGCGTACGTAGTGGAGTGGAATTTTCTTCCCCATTTAAAGCAGTCGCTGTTTTTTTCACAATATAAAGGTCTGAGCTTTTGAAGTCATCCTCAGAATCTAGGAGTGCAGCCCTAGAGAAGAGATACATACACATTAGTTTTGGGCAATATTCTGGGTGTTAATCTTCTGGATTATTTTCAGTTCAGCAGTTCAGTCACAGCTCATCTCTAGAGTTTGGAGTAGCCTCCAGTGAAAGTTGCTTGGCAAGTCATCAAACTACGCAAAAAAGCCCCCTACTGCTGCATTGTCATATAGTAGGGAGAATAAATTTAGCTCCTTTTCAACATAGATGTTCATCAATGTTGTCACATGGAGATACAGAGAAAATTCATACTTTTTATGTTTTTGTCTCAGTTAAGTACCACAAATGGCAGAATCTTCAGCTTCAGGGAATTTCCTCAGCACTTCTATGAAGTTTAGTCATCTTTGAAGAAGCTGTGAAAAAGGACGAGACATTTGGAGAATGTATGAGATGGAAAGGAAAAGCAGGGGAAAAAACAGGATGTGAAGAAGGGCCAGGTCAGTCTGCTGTGAGACACTCTCTCTCTGATGAGTGGTCCCAGAAGTGCCCAGAGGATCGGCCCAAATACCTTACAATGGGGAAATTCAAGGCCTTTATTCGTCTGAACATAACTCCTCGTGGGAAAACAGTACAGTCAAAGACACAAAGTAAACTCTGTAACCTGCACTAAATTCAACAAAAAAAGTATGTCATAACCCAGATGTGTCAGAGTGTGCCACGCACAATCCTATGTTAGTGTAGTGCAATTATCGCTTGGGCTATAGTGCTAAGAAAAGTCTGGGATGCCTAAGGATGTTAGTGGACTGTGAGTGAAGTCAAAATGTGAGAAAGTGAGGGAAATCCTTGCAATTAAAAGAGCAGAAAGCTGCCAGGAATATGTCTCCAGCCCCAACACTCCTAAAAAAGGGTTGCTAGAGGAAAGTCTCGAAGAATCTTTGAACCATTTTATTAAATGGTTTATTAAAGAACCATTTTTGTAACTGGGATGTGTAAAGGGGACTTTCCACTAACTCCATGATGAACTCCAAATCCACTAATTTAAAAAATTAAGATGTTGAGTTGTTTGATGAGAAACGGTCTACTTTAGAGAAATTGTTTTCTTTACAGTGGTGGTGATACGAACTTTGTCCTTATGTTTGCAGCACTAATATAGCCATTTTTAAGATGACCAGTGAACCTGCTCGTGTCTTCTGTGGTTTTATATGTAATTTTCATATTGGTAAATGAAAATATTGATAATTTTCATATTCTGAAATGAAAATGTTTTCTTTGGGTACTATTGTGCATTTCAGTGTCCTGCATGTACCTCTCTAGCATGATGGTACTTAAAAGAATGCATGATTATCTCTAAATTTTGCTGAACAATCTCAGGCATCAAGCAGAATTGTTATTAAAAAAATTAATGTAATTAATTAAATGCTTTGGACTGGGGGTGTTGTTAGGCCTGGGCTTCTCAAGCTATATGAAGAATGTTTTATGAATAGTCCCAGATCTCAAATAGACATTACTTAATGATCAGTAAACACAAACTAACACCCCCATTACCAAAATTATTACCTATCTAGCTCTCATCAAGAATATTATGTCACCCTTCATCAAAAACATTGTTATGCATCTGCCATCATCGCCGTCAAGTCCCAAAACCCCAGTGTTTCAAAATCCTGATGTCACCTCGGCTTTGCATGCCTGGCTTCTATAACCACTGCAGTGAACAATTCTGACTCATTATGTTCTCTAGGTCAGAGCATTTCACATAAAACTTCTCTGATTGACTTTGTTAAATCAAAATAAAACATCTTGAACTTTGAATTATGTGCAAACTCAACATATTTTTTTTTATTACAGGAACCAGTTTAAAACACATTTAGTATATTTTAGGAGTACTAATAAGAGTATTAAAGAGCACTTTTATGAGGGAATGTGTTGAGTGAGTGAGGAATGTGTAGCTTGTAGCAAGATGGCTCAACAGTGCCTTGATTAACTCTACAGCAGTGGAGGGAACTGTATACAGCCACTGGGTACAATAAGATTAGATTAGAAGCTGAGTGCTGCAGATGAGAACCTCTGTGATGCATGTGAATGGTGAATGGAGTCAGTCATTGACTGATTGGAGCCAATCAATGCCTTCGCAGATGTCCTGAGCGAAAGACATTAGTAAAACATTTACAGAACATTCAAATGGGTTCAAATTATGTGACAATTGTGAGAAAATCAGGAAGCGGCCTCATAATGCAGCTAGTGGAGAACTCTTCACCTCTAAATGTTTAATCTAGTGTGACATCAATCAATTGCTTACATTTAATACAACTTTAGGCTTATGTTATGCATTTGTTATCTTCCTAATGGTCATATCCATTATCTCCTTGTGGGCTCTCAAACTAGCCTATAAGCAGTTTTTCCTACAGCTGATGGAGGATAATGTTGGAAAGGATAGATATAGAATAGAAAACAAATAATTAAATATAATGTCTTTGAGGCATTCTTGTTTGTTTAGACCAGGGATGACATGAAACCAGGAGACGTCTTTGATATAGTATGTTGGAACAGTTTTGCTTATTGCATGTGACAGCTTTGCAGCCTGAGGCACTTTCACCCAACATCTCTTGTGTAAAGCCCATCAAAATATCAAATCAGACATTTGTCTGAATAGCCAAGCAATGAATAGCCGGAGCTCACTGTATGTGACCCCATTCCCAGCCCTGAACCAGAGTGGAAGCCAAAGTTAATTAGGTGGAAGGTGGAGGGTCATTTAGCAGCTGTCCTGTAGTCCGGTTTCTCTCTCTGAGACAGGCTGCAGGGTATTCACATTTTATCTAGTTTGTTATAGAACAGCTGAGGTCACGACCAGTGATGACAATGGAGGGAATTACAAATATATCAATGAGACATGAAAATGTAGGTAGCAGCATGCAACACCATGCGTCTTCAACCTGACACTAAGACCTCAGCACAAAAATGTGTGTTATCTTTCTTTATGTCTTTCTGAGAAAGCAGGGAGAATTTCAATGAAACTTCAGCAACAGCAATGGACGTAAGCTTTGGTTTTTGATGAGGACCTTATTTAGATTTATTATGCTAACCCTTCATCTTACATGAAATGTACAAAATGAAGGAACAAACTGACTCTTTGGAACATCTAAATTTTCAGAACAACCCTTCGATGGCTTATTCATTAAAGAACCATTTTTGGCACAGAAAAAGGATACCTGTTATGTCCTGTCAACGGCCGCTAGAGGCTGATAGAGTTAAGTTTTGGTTTGGGGATGTTATTAAGAAGTGGTGGATTTTTGTGTGTATTATTAGTTACATATGTGTTTTGTTTAGGAGTTTGGGTTTGTTTATTGGTTCTTGGAGATTGGCGTTTCTGTATTTAAGTTGGTTAGTGTTGGACCTGAGTTCTCGCCCCACCGTCATGCTTGTGGGGTTTTGTATCTCCTACTCCTGAGTTTTGAGTTCTGTTAGGTCCTCATGCCTGTTTCCTTTGTTTTGAGTTTTTCAATAAAGCATGAAAATGGATGTCTGCATCTGTCCCCACCTTCAAAGCCAGGGGAGAGAGGAGATTCGTAACAGATGGACCAACCTACCAGCAGGCGCAGCTGAGGGTGGTGTGTGAGCCTGAGGAGGAGGATGGCTTCTGGCTGAGCTCTCCGTGCTCTCCCAGGAGCTCATAGCACGAGACATGGCTGCTTACACCAAAGCCAACTGGCTAGCTCCTCAGCCAGCGAGGAGGAAGTGGACAAGGCCTTGAGCACACCAGCAATGGTGCCGGCCACGAGGTATGGAGTCCCTGGTACTCTTCCGGTCCTCCTGCTGGCTTCGAGGACTCTCAAGCAGGGCATTGAGGAGCAGCAGGGTCAGTTGGACAAGCTCGCGGGGCTCATCATGAATCTAGTCAAGGTCATCGGCCAACTGCATCTTCGTGAGGCCACACAGCCCGTGTCGCTGCTCCCTGAGGCCACGCAGCCTGTCTCGCTGCCCCTCAAAACAGCCGCAATCCAGAGCCAAGCAGCCACGGCCCAAAGCCTAGCAGCCATGCTCCTGAGCGATGAGGCACCGCTTTTGAGTGACGAGGCGCCGCTCTTGAACGACCCGGGTGTCGAGGCTGCGCACCCGAGCATCGAGGCTGTGTACCCGAGCTAAGAAGCTACACTCCCGAGCCATGAAGCTACACTCCAGAGCCACAAAGCTATGCTCTGAAGGCTACACCCAATAGCTGCACCAAGAAGGCTAGGCCCGGTGGCCAAGCCGGTGGCTGTGTGTTGTCTCCTCTGCTCTTCATCTTATACACGGACGACTGCGGACCCACAGAGCCCAACTGTCATCTGGTGAAGTACTCTGATGATATAGTCCTCCTGTCTCTGCTGTCAGGCCCCTCACATAACCATAGACAGGTTCTGCAGGAGTTTGTGGACTGGTGTGACACTTCATGTCTGGAACTGAATCAGCAAAACCAAGGAGTTGGTGGTGACTTTCACCAACAAGCAGAGAGGAACCTGGCTACAGCAGTTACCACCTTTATACACGGGAAGCCAGTGGAGCTAGTTGAGGAATATAAATATCTGGGCACCATCTTTGGCCACCTGCTGAAATTCTCCTCCAACACAGAGGAGATTCTTACGAACTGTCATCAACGGCAATACCTCCTTAGGAAGCTCAATTCCTTTGGTGTCAGGAAAGATTGAAAGACTTTTAAAGACTTTTTACTACTTCTTCATAGAGAAAGTCATCTCATTCTCCATCATCTTCTGGTTCCATTCCACCAGCATGCAGCACAGAAACTGGCTACAGAGCACTGTCACTGTGTGCTCTAAGATTGCCTGTGAGATCCTTATGACACATCTGTGACCAGCAGACATGCAGGTTAGCACTCAAAATCATTAAAGACCTCTCACACTCGCTAAATTCTGCCTTTGATTGGCTCCCCTCGAACCGCCAGCTCCAATGCCCGGCTGCGGGAGGAGGAAGGTCACGTTTGTTCCTAAAACTGTCCTACTTTTGAACACCTGACACTCTCCCAAATCCACCATTTTCGCCTCACACATTCTCACCTCCCCATCCCCCCTAACTCAGACCTCCACAGATTTGAATCTCTCATTTTCACTTTCAAAACATTATGCACCTTACTACTTCTGTTATTTAAAGTTATTTATCATTGTTCATGTTGCAATGCACAGAAGATACATATACAGATTATGCAACCTCAATCCAGTTACATCTTGTGCAAGTCACTATCTCATCCCTTGCTGATCACTGCTTGTTCCATGTTTTTAAAAAAAAGTCTGTTATTGTGTGTCATCTGTTGTGTCAAATGTTGTGTGCGCTGCTCCACTATACCTTTTAAATTGCCTCTCGGGTGCAAATAAAGTTCTTTTTTAATTGAATTGAATTGATTCATGCTGCCTTGTCGCTTATTCAAGCGCTACCAAATGCCACCTTGAAGCTTATTCAGTTTAGTCAGTTTATAACACTGATAATGTTGAGAAATAGACTAATAATAGGCTCTATGTCATGACTGTTTTTTGGGGGGAATATAATGTTTATAAAACTATAATGGTTCCGGCGCCCTTTGTTTGGACTCTGAGGGTACCTTTTTCTTCTATAACAAACTAGATCAAATGTGAATACTCTGCAGTGGCAAATAGCTTTGGTTATATATTTGATTTGATTACATACATTTTTAAGTTGAGATTTACAGAAATATTTTAGCTGCAGCTGTGTAACTGTGTTAAAGGGACCACTGCTGTTGAAAAGCTCCTTATTTGAAAGATTCTTTAGGGAACCAAAAATGGTTGTTTTATGACAGCATTTTAATGAACCCTTTCTGGCATCCTTATTTTTGCGAGTGTAGTTATCATAATGGCTGTACCAACATTGTTAGCACAATGCAGTAGTTGCTCTGCACTTGTTGTAGAGTATGATTTTAAACACAGTGCTAAATGCAGGTGCAAAAGTGGAGGTGAGGGATTTGAAAGGATCTGAAGTTTATTCTCCAGTTTAACAGTGAAAAATAGTCTTGATGAATAAAAACACAGCAGGGCAGGCAGGATCATATTATGATGGGTGTAAAATGTGCAACTAGAAGAATCAGTGATACAGTGATGCATATCAGTTCCCTCAGATTCTTCAGAAATGTTTTTAATACTAATTGACCTTTAGATCCATTTTATGTTCTTCCCCTGCATTGTATAAATGTGTGCTTGACTGAAAGTTTGCATATACTGCAATAAGCTAAAGACAGTGTCTCATGGGATTGAGAAAGTTCAAAGCCGTATTTGGACATTGACCTCACGACATGACTTGGACTGCGGCGCTGTCCATTCCAATAGATAAAGCCAAAAAACTAGGAACATGCAATCTGCACAATTGAATCAATGCAGGCAATTTTTACACAAGGTCTACTGGACCAAGTGACATTTCAGTTTAATTATATTAATTGTCAAGCTCAGCTAGTGTTTTCTGCCACAAGTAACTTATAACTTATCCCATTTGCCCTCACTCAGGCCAAAGCCAGTTGAAATGCTGTTAAATATTTTTCCTTGTTGAGCAACTGGTCTTGTTCATTAATGGCAAGCATTAATTTTTTATGATTCTTTAAAATAATCATGGATATATGCAGTAGAAGTTGTTAGCAGACTTTTTATATTCTGCTCCATTAACTGCAAGCCCATGAGGCTGCAGAAATGGAAAGAGAGTTGTTGGAAAGGGTGACTCTTACTTCTTAGACATCAGAAATCAGTAATATATATTTCAGCTTATTTGCTGATGCAAAACATCAGTGCTGTGACTTATCTTTATACAATTCAGTGCAAACCTGAAATCCAGGTGTATATCTAAGGCTAAGAAATTGCCAGAAAAGCATATTGATGTGTTGGCAATGAGTCTGAAGTAGCACAAATGAATCAGGCTGACAGTCCAGTTAACTGTAATGTCTTTATTTACCTTTTGGCACCATCAGGGGAACATTTGTGGGTAAATAATTACAGACGAGGTTAAATGAACCAGATTTGTGCTTGTGCATTAATAAAGGGGTGGGGGACTGTGTAAGTGCTCAATATGGCTTTAAATCTAGCAGAAAATAAAAGAGTAGCTTCACTCAGATTATGATAAAGGACATTGTGCAATATGTCTCATGTGTGCTGGGTGCACATTCCAATTGCTGAGGATGCTGTTGCTGACTAGCGAATGTGTTTTGTACAGTCATGCGGAGCCACCAGGATGTACTTAAAGCAACACCTTCAAGGCTGCAGCAACACTTGAGTCTGGTCCTCAGTGCCTGCATCTGTTTATTTTCTCCCTCCTCTCTCTTTCTTCATTAATCAGCCATGCTCTCACCCCTTGGCACTTGCTGTGTGCTTCATCCCAAATTGGAGAAATTTCTCTCTCTCTCTTGCCTGAGGTCAAGCAGTTCTGTGAAATGATCAGTCCACAGGGGTTTTGCAGAGTGAAAGTTTTAGGCACCCACACCCCAAGAGAGCTCTTGCTTGGAAACTTTCCTATAAACTGTTCTCCATCTCCTCTGCTTCTCTTAAATCACTTTTTCTTCCCTTTTTAATATTGCTTTTTAAAATTTCTCCCCATTCTCTCTCCTCTCATTTAAATCTTTCTCTTCTTTTCCCACTTTTCTTCATTCTATATGTCTCTCCTTTTCTCCCCATTTGTCCGTTTCCCTCTTTTCATCTATTTTTTTTTTATTTTTGTCTTTTTTCTCCTCTTTCCACTAATATATTGTTTGTTTCCCTATTGTGCCCATTCTCTACTTTTTCTCCTCTACTCTCTTGTCTTCTCTAAATATCTCTTTTTTGCATTTTCCTCATATTTTCCATTAAACTCTCCTTGTTTCCCCTTCTTTTCCATTCTTTTCTTAGTTTTATCCTCCTATTTTGGCCGCTCTCTCTGTTTCTCTACTTGTCTTCCTCTTTCACCTTTTCATCCACTCCTTTTCATGTATTTTTCTTTCTTCATCTCCCTTGCCTTTTTCTTAAATCACATCTCTTTTAGGCCTTCTCTCCAAAAAATCCTTCTGTTTCATTTCAGACTGTCTGTATTTTTTCTCCTCTGATTTTGGGTCCATCTTATCTTTTTCTTTTCTGTTCATCCCTTTTCCATCTAGCACTCCTTTCCCTTCCTCTTTCTGTTTATTTCTACAATTTTACTTATTTCTACAATTTTACCCTTTGCTTCGTCTGTCTTATTTTTCTGTTCTTTCCATCCACCTGCTCTGCCTCTTTCTTAAATAAGTTCTTTTTAGTGCTCACCTTTTTCAAATTGCTGACCTCTCATTTTAGTCTTGCTCATCTTCTTTATCTAAAAAAATCCATTTTTTTTCCCAAGTGTCACACATACCAGTGATGTGACGTGCACGAGGTCCCAGAAGTGACGTCGTCATGGGGTATATGAACAGGAAGAAGGTAACACACAGCACTCAGACATTGGGTCCCTATGCCAGCTTGAATCCAGCCCAAATCAACTGGTACCGTGAGTACTCTGGTCTTTATCTCTCTCTTTATATACTTGCTGTGTGTGTGTAAGAACGTTGGTTCCTTTTGGGAATCTTTACTCTCTTGTGGAGCGTTCTTAAATCAAGGTGCGTGGTTTACCGACTCTCTCGTGTGTATCCACGATTGGGTTCATCCACTATGCTAGACTGGGCTAACTATGGTTCAGGTACGTTTTTGTTTTGTCTCCGTAACAGAATGTCTGAGTCTAGAACAGTGAGCCCAGCGGACTTTTCCACCCTGGTTGACATGGTGAACCGGCAGGCAGTTGAGATCATTAACCTGAAACTGGAGGTCGTGGGCTTGCGTCATCAGCTCACAACTCTGGAGCAGGCACATCTCAACTTGGCTGCCATGAAGCCGGCATCCCATGAAGCGGTCCAAACCCCCTCATCTTCCCGTACCACTCCCAAGATGCCTCTCCCTGAGAAGTGGAATGGTGTAGATGGGAAGTGCAATTGTTCGTGGGCAGCAGTGTGGGCTGGCGGTCCTGAGATCCAATACGGACACCAGATATTCCTATCTGGAGTTCATCCACCAGCTCAGGGCTGCATTCCAGCATCCTGACAGTGAGGTGGAGGTCAACTCCCGCTTGTACCATTGGCAGCAGGGTGACCGTTCGGTGAGTACACCACAGAGTTCTGCAGCTTGGCTGTTCAGACTACTTGTAGCAACTCTGCCCTCCGAACAGCCTTCTATGAGAGCTTCCCGACACCTTGGAGGGTATTATTCAAATGAGTCTTAGAGTGGACCTGCACATGAGCTCTTGCCATTCCCTTTTGGTCAGGGACACAGTTTTGTTTGTCCAGGAAAGGTCCTCTGTAACACCAAAGAATTTGGTGCACCTCACTCTCTCCACCATGGCGCTGTCGATGTTGGGTGGAAGGTGACCAGCCTGGGTCTTTCTGAAGTCAATAATCAGCTCTTTTGCCTTGTCGCCATTAAGAGACAGATAATTGTTCTTGCATCAGACCACCTGCCGTCACACCTCCTCTCTGTGTGCCATGTTAATGTTGTCCACGTTAAGCCACACAACTGTGGTGTCATCTGCAAACTTTATGATGTGGTTCATGCTGGAGCTGGATGTGCAGTCGTGGGTCAACAGCATGAAGAGTAGCGGACTCCACACACATCCCTGTGGGGTGCCTGTGCTCAGCGTGATTGTATTGGAGCTGGTGTTGCCGAGGTCATCCATTAAGGAATTCCAAGATCCAGAGGTGTTCAGTCCAAGCAGGTCCAGCTCACTGATCAGCTGCTGGGGGATGATGGTGTTGAATCCTGAGGTGAAGTTGATGAACAGCATTCTCACGTAGGAGTTGCAGTGTTCCAGGTGTGACAGGGTCAGGTGTAGTGCGAGTGAGATTGCGTCATCTGTTGAACAGTTTGCACAGTATGTGAACTGCAGTGGCTCCAGTGTGGGGAGGTAAGCTGATTCTTGATGTGGCTCAAGACTAGCCACTCAAAGCACTTCATGACGATTGGAGTGAGTGCTGCTGACTGGTAGTTATTGAGCTGTGAGACTGTGGCCTTCATTGGGACAGGTCTGATGGTAGTGGCCTTGAAGCACTGAGGGACGATAGCTTGGCTGAGAGAGGTATCAGCTGGTCAGCACAGGCTCTGAGCACATGGCCGGGTACTTTGTCTGGTCCAGCAACTTTGCGTGGTTTGACCCATGTGAGAGTCTTTCTCATGCTGGCTGTAGACAGGGTCAGCACTCAGTTGTCTGCCAGTGGGGTGGTCTTCCGCTCTGGCTCAATGTTCTGGGCCTCAAACCTAGTGTAGAAGGAGTTGAGTGCATCTGGGAGAGAGGCATTGGTGTCACACACACCAATGCACTGCCACATGCCTCTTGCGTCTCTCGAGCAGGTGAAGTGGTTGCTGACTTTCTTTGCGTATTTGCGCTTTGCCAACTTGATGCCCCGGGACAGGTTGGTTCTTGCTGTTCTGAGTGCTTCAGCATCATTCGCTCTGAAATCAGCATCCCATGTTTTCAGCAGTTTGTGGACTTCTGTTGTGTACCATGGCTTCAGGTTTGCACGTGCCGTGACAGGTTTGATGGCAGTGATATCTTCTATGCATGTTTGTTTATTTTTTGATGATCCTGTCTCTGTTTCTGCATACACTTTGATATCTGTGTGCTGGCCGGTGGTTGCTACTTCTCTGAAGATGCTCTAGTCTGTGCACTCAAAACAGTCCTGCAAGGGTTCAGTAGCTCTCTCTGGCCATGTTCTGATCTGCTTTGTTATAGGTTTTGCTATCTTTAGCAGTTGGTTGTATGCTGGAGTGAGCGTTATTTTAGAGTGGTTGGAAAGTCTGAGGTGGGGGTGAACGGGGGACACTCTGTATGTTGATCTGGTGTTTGTGTAAACCAAGTCCAGTATACTAGTTCCTCTGGTTGGGAACTCAACCTATTGGTGGAGTTTGGGCAGAACAGTCCTTAAATTTGCGTGATTAAAGTCACCAGCAATTATGAAAAATACTTTGGTATGGGGAGATTGTAGGTCACTGATGGCCTTGTACAGCTCACGTAGCACCTCCTTAGCATTAGCATCGGGAGGAAAGTACACCGCCACAATAACAATGACAATGAACTCCTGTAGAAAATAAGGTCTGCACTTCACTGCCACAAGTTTCAACAGCGATGCGCAGTGTTTGGGAATCACACCTGTGTTTCCACACCATTCTGTGTTGATGTAGATTCACAGACCACCCCTGTGAGGTTTTCCAGATCTGCTATCATCTCTGTCCACACGAACAGCATGTAGCCCCATTAGCTGAATGGCTGCCTTGGGCATATTTTTGTTTAGCCAGGTTTCCTGCAGCAAATGCAGCAGACCAGTGAGAGCAAACCAGCTGAATTACTTTTTCAACAGGTTCGACCACTCTAAACCACTCACATCCCAGAGCACTGTACCCCCCTCCCATTTTCTGCTATCTCCATCCCCACACCAACTGATTCTGCCACTGATCCTGCCCCCGAGAACGTCCCATCACCAATAATCACAGCAGCACAGGTGAACGGTTTCCTGAGGAGGCTTTGTCACAGCAAAGCAGAAGGCCCAGATGGAGTATACCCACGGCTGCTGAAGGCCTGCGCGATGGAGCTGGAAAATCCTCTCCAATGCATCTTAAACCAGAGCTTGGAATGTCGGAGGGTCCCACAGCTGTGGAAAAAATCCAGAATTACCCCAGTTCCAAAGAAAACACATCCACAAGACCTGAATGACTACAGGCCAGTCGTCCTGACATCACACCTGATGGACCGTGGAGCGGCTGCTGCTTCACCACCTACGTCCACAGGTCTGCCATGCCTTAGATGTCTGCAGTTTACATACCAAGAGAAGGTAGGAGTAGATGATGCTCTTATCTATCTGCTACACCGAGCTCTCGCTCACCTTGATAAGGGCTATGGTGCAGTGAGAATAACATTCTTAGACTTCTCAAGCGCCTTCAACACTATCCAGCCAATGCTGCTCAGAGACAAACTAAAAGAGATGGCAGTAGACTTGCACCTGGTGGGCTGGATTACAAATTACCTGACTGAAAGGCCTCAGTATGTGCATCAGGGGAACTGTAGGTCAGACACTGACCAGCAGCACAGGAGTATCGCAGAGGACAGTACTCTCTCCAGTCCTGTTCACCCTGTACACCTCAGACCTCCAATACAACTCAGTACTGCCATGTGCAGAAGTTTGCAGATGACACTGCTAATGTTGGTTGTATATGGAATGGACAGGAAGAAGAGTACAGAAAGCTAATCCATGACTTTGTATCATGGTGTGACCCCAACCAACTGCACCTGAACACAACCAAGACAAAGGAGATGGTGGTGGATTTCAGGCGTCCCAAACCTCACATTGAGCCGGTAACAATAAAAGGGGAATATGTAGAGATTGTCCAGACCTACAAATACCTAGGAGTGCAACTGGATGACAAACTGGACTGGACTGCCAACACAGGTGCTCTGTGCAGAAAAGGACATAACCGGGTTAGTAGTAAGTATCCAACACTTTCTGTCAAATTTAATTTATGACTACCTATAATTTATGAGCCTATGATTTATGACAT
>JBBJLS010032631.1:0-14405 GCA_037577275.1 Bryconaethiops microstoma
GTAATAGTTGAGGTATACCTATGATGAAAATTACAGGCCTCTCATCTTTTTAAGTGGGAGAACTTGCACAATTGGTGACTGACTAAATACTTTTATGCCCCACTGTACATGCAATGCACATTAGGTAGACATTGTCAAATGGTTGTACTTCAGCTGTTTTGGACAAAAGTAACATTTTTGGTGTGGCACTAGCTTGCCTAGAGATAAAAAGAAGAAAAAGAGAGTGGGGGGAAAGTCTTGGAGACAAACCGAAGGTATGAATAAAGCTATAACCTGTTTTTTTTTCTTTTTTCCCTGATCTGGTAAAGGAGCATTTGGCAGACAACCTTATCCAGAGCGACTTACAATCATTAGTTACAGGGACAGTCCCCCTGGAGGGTTAAGCGTCTTGCTCAAGGACACAATTGTAGAAAGTTTGGGGTTTGAACCTACAACTTTGTGGTCCTTGGGTTCACAGGCAAGCGGTTTACCCGCTAGGCTACTACCACACCACATGTAATAACGTGAATCCGCTAAGTTATGGGTTACCTTTTTAAGGAAAGTACATAAGACAAGTAAATACTGTTGTGACGGGAATGGGAAGCTTGAATTACTCTGCAGAACTTAATTCAGACAGAACTCAATATGCAAGCAGTGATTGTGAGCCAGGTTGTGCAAATGTGATTCGTCATCACCATCAGATTCCGTGCAAACCCGCATTATCAGCTGTAAATGAACGTTTGCATGGACCATATTTGAGAAGCCATCTTGTAAACCAGACAAGCCTATGTGACACTTCTATAAACAAACAGCTGCTGAAGTACAACCCCTGGATGGTGTAGATTATGGTCTGCGTTCTGCACTTTATATCAGGCATTTCTAGAAACCTGTAGTAAGCAGCAAAAACTGTACTTAAGAGTGTAAAACTTTGTGCATGATGTGCCGTTCTACATGCTCCATTGGGCTCCATGCGGCTGTACAGGCTGAAGGAAAGTTTCATGAGCGGTGTGGAGAAGGCTGCAGCAGGGATAACAGCTCAGGTCTGAAAGCAGTTTCTCCCTTAAGTTACAATAAGTACAGCTCACAAAAGTGTTTTGGATAATCACTGATGTAGAAGTGACAGTTTCAGCAGAAACGATAGAGGAGCTCTTTACAAGGTGTACTCTCTTTCTCTGATAACACACGCAAGCAATTGCCGTACATGCACACCCACACCATTTATTTCGGCCTGGGAAATGAATGCGACTATCCGGATCATACGTTTTATTCAGATGTCTAAATCGAGCTGCTGATAGTCTGTCTTTTCGTCTTAGGTAATGTCTCACTCTGACTCCAACTGAAATGGCTGAACAGCAGATATGTTAAGTGAAACATATGTTGAGCGAGACAGTATAGAGGAACTAGACCCAGTCCAGAATTCAGTCGTGTTGCTTCTTGATTGGCTTCTTGTGCGTGCGTATATGGGAATGTAAAAGTACGCCCAGGCGTCTGGGTAATGAAAATCTCCAGCATTCGCCGCAAATAACCGAACTGTTTAAATGAACTGCTCGGCAACATTTGCGTATTGATGGGAACACAAAAGCTATTATGCATAACAGAACAATTTAGTTAGGACTGGTCCAATCATTTGCTGATTGTGCAAAATATATTGTCGAATTAGCCCAACAAAAATTCAATAATGGTGATAAAAACCCCTAACATTATTATAACCATTATTACTACATTAAATGTTACCATTATTTAATATACAAAACTTAATAAATCCACAAAAAGCATAATGAAACGGCACTTCATGAAGTTAAGACTTGCCCTATTATATGAATCGAATTAGCATGATAAACACTTAATAAAAAGAAGAATCATAAAACATTTTAACTGCATTGTTAATATATTATATATTTTATTACAATTAAATTGTATTTAATATTAATAAGATTACTGTATTATGTTAACATTATGAAATATTTTATCATTAAATACTATTTGTAATAATAATGACGGTGCTTATTGTTATTAAAAACAATACTATTATTGTTATTAAATAAAACTTAACAGAATAATAGAATTTTAAAAAATCTTTCACTGCTTTGTAAAATTTTGGTCCTTGGTTCATAAAAGCAGCACAACATACTTTAATGAAAATATAATTTTGATGAACATGCTCTACGCTTTATATTATTGAGAAAATTCTACTTTAAACAATGTTTATTTTCAATGGAAAAAAATGACTGAAATGGAAGTCAATGGAGAGCTTCTGCCAAAAAGCTCTCCATTGGACTTCTCATGCCTCAGCAGCACACTTCCACACTCTGGAAGGCAAATCCCTGACAGCTCCAGTGCAAAACCTAAGACAAAAACTGTAAACACACCTGCACTCAGAGTTAAACTATTTTAAATTAGTTAAACATTCAATATTTCACTTTATATTAATAAATCTAAGGAATATGAAATATATCATCATCATCAGACAATACTAAATCCCCACACCGTGATAAGCGCTGATGAGCAGCACTCCATCTTGCATGTGCTGGAATTAAATGGCATTTCCGCAGCTACTCAAGCGGAATTAAAGGAAAAGCGGAAAGTCTCTCCAAGCAGCTTCCTGCGTTTGGAAAACATGCCAATGTGTGGACAGAATGCTAGCTGAAAAACAGCACCAGACGGTCTACAAGAGCATGTCAAACTTGGAGGAGAAAAAAAAAAAAAAAATTCTTCTCACATCATATGGCTTCAAGAGCAGCAGAGAGAGAGAGAGAGAGAGAGAGACAGAGAGAGACAGCAAAGGGATAGACAGAGAGAGAGAGAGACAGAGAGAGAGAGAGAGAGAGAGAGAGAGAGAGAACAGAAAACGCGAGAGAGCAAGAGAGAGAGAGACAGAGAGAGAGAGAGAGACAGAGAGAGACAGAGAGAGCAGAAAGAGCAAGAGAGAAAAAGAGAGAGAGTGCACAAAGGAGAGAAGGAGAGCTCGGAAGAGCTAGAGAGAGAGAGCGCGAGCGAGAGAGAGCGAGAGCAAGCGAGCGACAGCAAGAGAGCAGGCAAGCTTGCCACTGAGTCACACAGATCCCAGTCAACGAACAGTCTTGTGTGACCATCTGTGCAGGACGCACTGTGCCACCAACAAGTCTCGGGTCTTGGCCGAAAAACGGACACTCACCTTTTTGGCGATGCACAGAGTCCGAAGGCCATCTGCAGCATAAAGGTTTAGGTAGTTCTGGGTTTTGTACAAAATTTTCCTTTGCCGTTTTCCTTTGGAATCATCTGCAACATTAAATAAAACATGCACATCGTTAGAATTTAATCTTGATTCACCAAAGAAACAGGCAAGCACTGTTTATTGAATGAACGGTACATTAGAGAACAGAACACTTGAATGGTCACACAGGGATTGTTCTGCGAGACCCAGGCAGACCAGTCTGGCTAATGACTGCATGCTCTTGCCAAACTGACACTGCCTGTGGCCCTGGGCTCCATCAGCCAAATCATTCAGGGTTAATGGGAGGTGGCAGAGAGGTTCGACAGGTAAGCTTGGTAAACAGGTTCAGCTGAGCCCCCTAGCCTCCCACCAACTGCACTTTTGCTTCCTGCCAGGAAGTTTGCAACACACAGCGCACTGATTGCTCGACATGGCTGAGAATCTGCCAAGCGAAGTGAGCTAGAGCGCCAAACCCTGTCTTTCCACCCAGTGATTCATCAGGCAGGCTGCATAACTTTGGCTTGCTAACATGCCTTGTTTTTCTACACTGGTGAGACACATACAGAAAATGACTTGCATGCCCTAAACCACCTGCTTCCCACAGCAAAATGACAGAAGCCAAGCTTCGTCCCTGGAGACAATCTGAAGGCACTGTTTTAGTGACTGGATATTACAGGGAACAAGGAAGCCAAGACTATCAATTTAACATTAGAAAGCACTCAATTCTTGGGAAAACTCTTCACCAGGTCCATATTACAAAAACACAAACCTGACTGCCACCTTTTATTGGATTTGGGGAAAAAAAGGAAAACAAATAAATACAAACCCACTATATGGACAGAAGTATTGGGACACAGGGTTTGGGTCAGGCCCCTTACTGCCAGTGAAGCACAATCTTACTGCTTCAGCATACCAAGGCATTTTGGACAGCGCCATGCTTCCAGCTTTGTGGACGCAGTTCGGTGAAGAACCTTTTCTATTTCAGCATGACTGTGCCAGAATGCAATAAAATTAAAGCCTCTGCTGGTGTAATGGTTAGTGTGTACACCGTTCCCCTGCGAAGTCACGGTTCAGAGTTCGCGGCTTCAGTCGTTCGCAGATTTTTTTTCTTAGAACCAAACTAATAATTGTTTGCAGAAACTCTCGCAAATTCATGGAAGCAGCAAATATCCTCTGAAATTTTTTTTTGGGCTATCTTCACGGCAATATATAATTTTTCATGCATTTTAGTACTAAATTATTGAGAAAAACTAATTTTTAATTAGTCTAATTTTTCTAATAACTAATTTTGTAACATGAATACGAGCATAAATTCAGCTCCATTTCCATATAAAATATAACCATATAAATGTTAACATGTTTAATGTTATAAATGTTATAAACCATATAAACCATAAAACCAATGTTTTAGTACTGTCAAGAGAACACAAAGTGCAGTCCAGAATTCCCGCATATGAAAAGTTTCCCGCATGGAGCTATCTCGAGTGTTCTCGTGTTTTTTGTTTTGTTGTTCTTAAAGCACTGTGTTTTTATTACTGTAAATTAAATCCATATATTACTGTATTTATCCTGCTTATACCAAAGAAAACACCAAACACCAAAGAAAATGCCCGTGCATGAATTACAGTACACTATATACAGGGTTAACATCAGTATTTTACATTCTAGCACTGCGGGAGACAGCAGTTCAGTGTACACTGTACAGTATGTATAAGGGTTTACTTTTACATTTTCTAAGGTTAATGTATTAAGATGAGTTTAAAATGAAAAAGTGTTTTTGGGAACATATCTGGGGGTTTATTTAGGGTTCACACTATAAAAATTAGGCATTACAAAGTCATTTTTTCACAATTCGCAGGTGCTCTTGGGGATCTACTGTATATACATACACAACAAATATTCATACAGACATATATAAAAACAAAGACACACTGTCTTGAGAAACGACTTAAGAAATTTTGCTGTAGAGTATTTGTTCTGGAGTGTTTTTAAAAAAATTCTATTAGGTAAGAACAGCGGATGCAGGTTGCAGCTCCCAAAAAGCATGTTTGTTTTTCCAGTTTGGTACAGAAGTCTGGCCTGACAGTGTTACATAATGACAAATTTGGTCACAAACATCAAAAAAGAGGCAGTCCCTCCTGTGTATTACACCATAAGGAAGGTAGGGGTTCTTCCCTCTGCCTCTGAAAGAAGCCTTTGTAGGGGGTCTATGGTGCTGCTTTGCTAATTGGAGGTCCACACCCAATAGTGGCCGATGCTCAAGTGGAGGAAAATAAACACTTCTTTTTTTTTTTTTTTTTTTTGTATGCATGAATGCAGGGAGCAAAGAGGAAGTAAGCTTCAAAAGACTAAAACAGCAAGATGTTTTACATATATATTTATGGCAGCCCCTGAAACCAGAATCTGCACCTAGCTGACTAGTCTGGTGACTCACTGGAGGACAACAGAAAGAAGGAGGGGGAAATAGCAGAAATAGCAGCACAGGTATGCATTAATCTATACAAATATATATCACTGAAATAACTTTACCGCGTTTGCTGTGGAATCTATGAGGCTAGAACTGACGTGACAGAAAATTCCAACAAGACATTACAACAAACTTGGAGAATCACTTTAGCAATGGAAGAGGAACTTGATAAACCCACTAAAGTGAAATATATTATCTTAAAATTGGGGGGCACACAACATTTGGTGCAATGATGTCACCACGGATTTATGATCTGTGAAAGTTGTGCAAATGTTTTGTTATGAGCACATGTATGATGCAACTGTACATCTTGGAGAGTTAAATCACCCTCAGTTTTTACGAGCGTGAGTGGGAAAAAACAATCTTGTTAGATTTCCTTCCCCATAACACATTGTTCTGATTCCACCTCTAGAGACATATCGCTGTGGAGCCTGTGGACTAGGCAGTGTCAGAAACCACAAAACTCCTGCCACCCACTTCTTCACTCCTCAGCACAAATGGGTTACAATATGTGTTTGTGTGAGTTTTTTTTTTTTTTGGGGGGCGGGGCTAGTTGTTGTGATCTCCAGTTGTAAAGGCTGGCACTTCCCTTCTAAATAGTTCTCCTGTAGTGATGTTTAGTGGATTTATGTACACAACATTAGTGAAAATGCCAGGGTGCCTCTGACCATGCCTGGAATACTAATAAGCAACCCTACCTACGCAATTAGGACACTATTACTAGTGTGCCTCGAACTGCAGCAAAAGCCAAGGTTGGAGTCTGGCCAGCTAGGATGTCTCAGTCAGAGACAAGCTCAACTAGAGAGCAGTAAAAAGAGAATCAGCAAAAATATCTTCATTTGTCCTTCTGAAGTTGTATTATCACTCTTATTATAGTTGAATTTTGAGGATGCTTCTCTTCTGAGGAAGTTTGAAAAACTGACATGGCTCCAACATCAAATGTCGTTAATATCCCCATTTTCTTAATGTAAACTTTTTGTTATAACACCAATGTTTGAGTGTCTCCAAACACAGGTTTTATAGCAACAACGCAATCACTCACATTTAGCATTTTCTTGCAGAAAAGCATCTACTTTCAACAATTAATGCATGCTTACTGTCTATGTTCAGAAATCTTTCAAAACCATGTTGAGCAATAATGCATGAAGAACTTTCAACTCGAACTCCAGATGACCAGTTCATTACAACGTACCCTTGCAAGAAGAAGCGCAAGATAAGAAGTTTCAATACTCGAGAAAGAATGTTCAGTAAAATCTGTAAACCAATGGACAGCAAATGTGCCATGTACTCATGACACACATCAATATGTACCTCTATCAATAAGTACAACTAAAGCTGGCAGGATTTCTGCAATCGGCAATGTCAAATTTCATGACTCATGTGTTCATTACGGGTCTTTTATGTCGGTCTGACAGCTCTTCAGCCGATCATCCACTGTCCGACAAATTTAATTCATGAAGTGTTACAAAACTGATAAAAATGTCAAAATCGGTGCGGTGTTGTCACACTGAGGGCTTGCCAAAATGAAGACAAGAGACTCACAAGCTATTCTGTGCCAGTGTAAGTCACTAAAACAGGGATGTGCCTGACTAAGTATTATTAATTATTATTATTATTATTATTATTATTATTATACCTTTATTCTTTGTGAGTACCCAGTGCACTGCATAACCTATACTAAAGATTCTTAGACACTTATTTATACTAAAATTTAGTATAGAGTTCTATATCAATTAGCACTGGTATTGATACTTAAATGGTAAAGATACAATGGTAAAGATACTTAAATTTGCATCTGCCGGTTCATGGAAATCGCCGGTACACTACAACAATTTTCAACAGGCACTGCAACGGGCAGCCCCTCCCCCGGCTATCTGGAGGACCCAATGTTTACATGACAGCCAGTTCGAGACTCATTTAAATGGTGCGTGCCACTTTTTTTCCTCCGTAGAGAGCCCTCCATTTTGCCCCGTAGCTCGGCCAGGGAACAACCTAGCAGCGCAAAACTTTACACGGACCCTCAGCTCCCCCAGACCCATTGAACGTGGCCAGTGTTGAAGCTCTCCTCCCCACAGAACCGGCGTGTCGGTCCTGTAAGCAAGGACTTTCTGAGCCGCGTCGTTCCGCGGGGTGAGCACCCAGCCACGTCAAACTTGACATATCGGTAGATCTCCGTTAGACCTTTCCAACGAGCCCTCATTTGCCCTGCTAGTCCACGGGGATCCAGAGTTATTAGCCCAAAACTTCCCCCCATTGTTCTCTACGGAGGGCGGGGGAAAAAAAGCGTCGTGCGTCTTTAAATGTGCTGCCAAGTTCTGAGCATTTTGCCCAGTAGCCCGGCTGGGGAAAAACCTAACGCTGCGAAATTTTACAGGGACCCTCAGCTCCCCGAGACCTATCGCACGAGGCCGGTCGCGAAGCTCTCCTCTGCAGAGAACCGGTGCGATGATCCCGTGAGCACATTTTAAATTATTTATTAAAAAGTTCCTGTGTTTGTTTTTTCTCCCACTGTAGTATCGATAATAGTATCAAGTATCAAGTACCATCCACTGTTGGCACAGGACACCAGCTGTTTTACAACTGCCACACCAACTACAACATTTTGTAAAAATTAGTTTAGAATGCTATAAGTACTGGCAGCGTGGAATGTAACAGGATGTTACTAGTGATAGATGAGAGTGAGAAAAATAGGGGAAATAATGAATGAATGTTATTTTTAAAGAATAAGTACTTCAGCACTCATTGGAAAATATCACGGCATACTCATAGCATGTGTGCTTTTTAAGCGAGCCTTAGAAAACTGATACACTGTCAAGCTTGAATACACTTTGCTTTCTTTTGAAATGCTGATTAATGTTTGATTTTACCAGTATCCCAGTTAATGTTTTTCCCAGTTACTTTCCAATGAAGGAAGAAAAATCTAAAAAAAGATTCTAAAAATCAAATTCAATTATTAAAGACTTGACTCATTGACTTTTTTTTTTTTTTTTTTACAATTCTCAGCACATTCACCTGTCTTCTTTCACACAAAGACTAGGCTTTTCCTAAATAATGATTTGAGTACTGCCATCACAACAAGAGCCCCCAAACTTTTGGCCAGCACTGAATGTCAAGCGTTGCTGCAGTGAAGCTCATGTCCTACCTGAAGGTGGTCTGATAAGGTCCATGATGACAGAGTCTGCTCCTTTGGTGTAGACGGTGATCTGCTCCGTAAGTGGGTGACGCACCACTACAGACATCCTCTTCCTGGTGGAATCGAAGCCAAGCGTATGGAGCAGCTCGAAGGTCAGCTTTCCCAGGTGTGGCAGCTCCACGGTCACCTGGTCTGGCAGCCGGCCCACCAGAGAGCACTTGTAGGCACGGGCAGCATAGACCAGAGCTGCCTCATCTGGAGACTCTGCTTCATAACGCAGCTCACCCTCATCTGGTGCGGCCGCCTTGGCCTGATCAAAGTTGGGTGGAACGGGGCTGAAGGCCTGCTGGAGCCGCTGGCTGGGGAGGTTCTCCTCGTCCAGCTTGGTGAGGGTGCTCTCAGCGGAGGGCGAGGACAGCATGCTGGAGCAGGCGCGCTGAGAGGATGAGCGGTTGGTGGCCAGGCTGGAAGAACTGCTGCTGTTGGAGCCTGACGTCAGGCGGCTTGGTGTGAAGCGCTTGATAAAGTCCTCAATAGTCTTCACTGGAGACTTCAGCTCGAAACGACGCACCTAGAAAAAGCAATGAAGCCATGTAAACATGTAAATAACACTGAACATTAATGCATTAATATTCAACAAATAATACAAAACAGAAAAGTCAACCTGTTTACCACCTTTATGAAATCTCACTTGTGAATCAAGGAATTGCTTATCAAGCTAAAAGCTACTTCGTTATCAGCAAATCACAGCTCTCAGCTCAACTCTTTGCAAAGTGAGACTTCATTCATCACCAGTGGTTTTAACTCCAGGTGGAGTTCAAACAAGTTTCCAACTCCACTGGATTGATAGCTAGCACATTCCCAGGTTCATTTATTTACAAGAATTAGCTGTTTCTGGACCAACATGTGCAGCCCATGAGTTCAGCTCCTGCTCTGATTGGAATAGTTTTTAGATTTTAAATTCCTGTTTACTTCAAGAAGGGAACCCCCCCCCAAAAAACAAAAAACAAAAAAAACCTGTTGCCAGATAAGGCAGGATTCATATTTTTATGCATCTTCAACTTGTGATGTTTTACCCTGAAGTATTTCAAAAAAATTTTAATGCCTTGAAAATAAAGCAAAGTACTTAATTTATTCAACATACAAAAATGTCAATTACTAGCAATTAGCAATTACTACCAATAATAAGGTAGCAATAATGATAATGTATATAAGTTAGTATTTTTACCTATTTACACAATAAAGCATAATGTTTAACTTTTTATATTCACAAAGAATATTAAATTTGACATAACATTTAACTGAACACTTCTAAATGAAAATATACTATAACTGCAGCCCAAGTTTAAAGCTGAGCACTTTCACAAACACTGCACAAAAAAGGAACTAGGTCACATGACACACTCTCCTTACTGCTATGAATAATCAGATCCATCAAATGAGAGGTAAACATAGGTCGTAATATTTTTGTCAGGAGCTCCTTCCCTCTTTATCTTCTTTGAATAAAGTTCTCCAAATTGAACACATAATGCGAGATAATAAATACATTTTTGTAATCCCTGAGATCCACATCTGATTGACACCCCCCCCCTCCAAGCAAGTGGTCACAAGCAGTTTGGCAGCATTCATATCTCAGCTGAATAAGAGAATGTGCTTCGTGTTGTAATTAGGACACACCTCTGCTGATTTCGTGACTGGTCCCTTTCAGTTAAGGGGAGGGTTGAGGTCAAATACGGTCAGGATTGCCATTACATTCAAACTTACTCAGAACTCACCTCCTGAACCCCCTTCACTAAACACACTCCCTTTGGCAATATCTCTGCAAAAATATGGAAACCAGAAGACCTCCATGAAGTTATCACCCTGCACATGAATTCCGAAGAATTATTTACACAGAGTTTTGAGACCTGAAGAGGTTTTAATTGGCTTTTAACATTCCAGTAAGTGTTATAAAAACAAGTATATACAATTATTGATTCATTCAAAGAGGTTCAAAGTAGCAAAAGCAGTTCAATAAAATAAATGATAGGAAAGGCCAGGCTTTGACTTCCTACTCCTACTGATACATCTCAACTCCACTTTGCAGGAGTTTAGATGTGGGTGTTCTACTAAACAGAATATGCAAACCAGCTAGCCTAGGACTGAATAGTTCTTAAGAGGTTCAATACTAGCCCCAACACATAAGAAACAAGTACAGTTCACATAAGCTTGATCTTGGGGATTAGGATTTAGGGGTTGTTAGCACTTTAATATCTACCATTTTTAAACAGACATCATTCTAACACCCCAACTAAAAATATATTATACTGTTATTAGAGCTTCACAATATATACATCTGTTTATTATTATAACTATCAGCCTCTGCAAAACTGATACTGCAGAAGGCTGGATAACAAGGTGACCAATCACAGCTCCAAATAAGAGATACTGTTTTGTTTTTTTTTTTAATGAACTGAGCCATTCACGTGATCCAACAAAAGTAAAAATATTTGGCCCATTTCAAACACTGAAGACACTGATTTGCCATGGTGTTCTTAAAAGTTCCAATAGTCTACATTTTTCTATTTCATTTTTTTCATGACAATTGTGTAGGTTTGTTTACCAAAAACATAACTCATAATCATACTTCAGTTCAGGGCAGGTGGTGGCCTAGTGGTTAGGGAATAGCCCCTGTGATCAGAAGGTTGTGGGTTTGAATCCCAGGACTGCTAGTGGCACCACTGAGGTACCCTTGAGTAAGGTACCGTCTCCATACACTGCTCCCCGGGCGCGGTGCTCCGGGCTGCCCATTGCTTCACTTGGTAAATGGGTTAAATGCAGAGAAAGAATTTCGTGCTGTGGTGTGATATTGATATTTGTGAAATTGCCTTTCACAAAAACCAAAGACCTTCTTGTTTCCTTTTCAGTCACGCTACAGTGCACTAAGACCAGCCTCGGTTCCCTCGGTTGTGAGGAGGCGCCCGCTGAGCTTGTGTGGGCGGTTAATTAGACTGTCAGGGTCTCGTCAGCAAGAAGGGATTCGAAGTGTCAGTTTCTAGAGCTCCTCATTGAGAGTCTCCAAACGTCAGCATTCAGCACTACTGCCTCAGTTGAACCCCAGTGTCCTTATAGACAAGTAGCACATTTGAGACTCTTAGGTGATTTTGCTATACAACTTAAACACAATCATCTTGTTACACAAGTAACTGACATTCGATTTACATTCTGCACTGACAGACCTGAAAAAAACACCACTAAACACACAGTGCACACATCATACTCTAATCAGAATAAAATATTTCCTCTTCTACCAACAAACAAGAACGGGACATCCATTAAAAGTTTAGAACTTGTGCTTTCGAAAGCTTTTTTTTTTTGCATTGAGCTGCATGTGAGAAACAGTTTGCACAAAATTAAAGCTCGCTTTTGCTGCCACCAGCATGATAAAGACGATGTATTTATGTCTTACTCTAACTCTATTGTTTGTATTTGATTTGTTTGGTATTCGTTCAACATCCCATTGCATTCGTTTAGCCTCGGTGCTCCTCTAAGAAGACTAAAATATTGCATTTCATGCTCTTGTGTGTGTTCTTTTATTAAAACTTTTAGGGCTGGTTTCCCAGATAAGGATTAAGCCTAGTCCTGGATCACACAGGATTTTCAAGGGTGATTTTCCATGATTAGATTAAGCCCTGCCAAAGAAACCAGGCATTAAACTTTCACACTAAAATATAATTATATACATGTTATTACATAATTATAAACTTATTGACACGATATTTTTACTGACAAGGAATTATATTCTGTGTCAACAGCTTCTGGTCTGCACTTCTGCGTACAAACACAAATATGGCGTGGATTCAAAGTAGAATTTTTACTTTCTAGAATTACGCAAACCATCGGTGGGTGCCAACCTTGGCTCACGAGTCCTACTTTGGGAGGCCCTGCTCTGGACTCTCGCCAGTAGGGTGGATGTCCAGTGGACCCTGTAAATCCTCACACAGCTAAAAGCCTCTTAATGGACATTTTGTTCAGTGTTAAATGCATCGATCCGACACAGGCCTGCAGCAAACATCAGGCTAGCGGAGTTTTTGACGGTCATATTGCTTCACATCTTGTGTGTTATCATTCTGTCATTGTCATATTAAATCCTCATCCCTATTTCTTTATATATTTATTTATTTATTGCTCTTATCCAGTGCATGGTCGCTTTGTAGCACACGAGAAAACATCACCCTCACACTAGTAAGCCTAGACTTAAACTAAGAGCTGCTAGTAGACTAAGGTTAGTACTCCACCAAGGCCGTGTCAGACCACACACAAAGTAGTTTTTGTCTGAAGTTTGTGTTAGTTAAGTCAGTTTAGGATGTGCAGTAGCTATTTATTATCCTAAGAGCTCAGTGAAGCGGAGGGTCTTCAGTTTCTGAGTGAAGACAGTGGGGGTCTCAGCAGGTCTCAGGGAAAGTTCGTTCCACCACTTCGGTGCAAAAGCTGAGAAAAGTCTTGATGTAAGTCTTGGACCTTTGAGAAGAGTGGGGTCCAGTCGGGCTGTGCAAGCTGAGACCCCCGGTCTGATAAGTGCCGATAGGTAAGACAGAGCTGGACCATTTTTGGCTTTGTAGGCGAGCATTAGAGTTTTAAATCTAATGCAGGCAGCCACTCGCAGCAGTGGAGCAGTGTGTGAGAACCTTAGTGTGTTATAGACCAGACCTGCTGGAGCCTTTACAACTTAACCAACAAACTCAAACTTATCTTACATATTTTACCTTTAACGTGTGTTTCTCCTGGTTTAAGCTGTTTTATTTTTTATTTTACATTTGTGTTTTTTATTTGTGTTTCAGAAACGTTCAGATTTGTGTTTCTAAATGTAAAGTTGTACTTGCATTTATACTTATTTCTACTTTACTTTTACTTATTTTGTATTTTTATTTGAGTTTTAGGAATTTTCAGATTTGTGTTTAATTTAAAATTGTGTTTATTTTTTAATTTTTTGGAAAGTCATAAAAGAAGGTTCAGGATACATTTCATTGTGTGTTGTACTTGCATAACTATGCATGTGACAAATAAAGAATCTTGAATCTTGAACTTTCTCTGATGAGTGGACTTACTGCACCTAAAATCTTTTGCATTAAGATATAAAATTAATATGATAGATACAACACAGACAATTCTCTAAGTTAAAGAGAGCAAAAAATCAGTATATCAATAATGTAATAATATGATATTTCAATAGAATCTGGTGGATTAGGACCACTTTGCCGGTTCAAGTAAGGTAGCCATCGGACTGCAATGCCCTCTGATAGATTATCCAACCTTTCCAACATGAACCACTTATGTTGTTTGGGTTGGACCTTTCTGCTTATTGACCATTTCAGTGTCAAAAGCTGCAGGACCGAAAGTCAAAAAGGACATTTGTCTGCCATCCCGCTCTAAATGAATGATGAGATATCTGTCCTCACATAACTCTCACCTAAAATACATGTTCTAAATCTGATCTTGTTTTAGTAGGTACACATTTTCTTTGTCGCAAGATACTTTCCATCATAGTGGTTCTAACATAAACAGCACATATATATATATATATATATATATATATATAGTGTGTGTGTGTGTGTGTGTGTGTGTGTGTGTGTGTGTGTGTGTGTGTGTGTGTG
>JBBJLS010032652.1:0-14404 GCA_037577275.1 Bryconaethiops microstoma
AGTGTATAAATGAACAATGCAATATAATAATCTCATATACAAAAAAATACAATTATACAAATATATACCAGAGTGTACATAAGGTGCAGTTTCAGTCCTGCAGTGTGAAGCAGTGCCACAGTTCAGCTGTTTAGGAGGCTGATGGCAAGTAAAAAGAAACTGTTCCTGTGTCAGCTGGTTCTGGTCTGCAGGCTTCTATATCATCTGCCAGAGGGCAGCAGCTCAAAAAGTCTTTGTCCAGGGTGTGAGGGATCTGTGATGATTGTGATGGTGGTACCCAGGAAATTGAAGATATCCACAGTGGACTCATCACCATCCTGAGTCCAATGAGGGTGGTATCATCTCCAAACTTCAGGTGTTTAACAGCTGAATTGTTGGAGGTCATTAGTGCAGCCATTAAGTCCACAAACAGGATCCTGGCATAAGTTCCCGGACTGTCGAGATGTTGCAGGATGTCCTGTAATGTCCTACAGATGGACTAAAACCAGGCGTTCAAAGGATTTAATGATCACAGATGTCAAGGCGATAGGTCTGCGGTCATTCAGTCCTGTGATGGTGGGTTTCTTGTGCACCAGGATAATGGAATGCTTGAAGCAGGAGGGAATTTCACAGAGCTCTAGGGATCTGTTGAAGATGTGGGTGAAGCCAGCTGATTAGGTTTTTGAGGGAGGAGGGTGATACATTGTCTGGTCCTGGGGCCTTCTTGATTTACTGTTTTTGGAATAGCCGGCTCACTTCTGCTTTGTGTATTCTGAGGGGGGAGGTATACAGAGATGAGAGGTGTGATGGAGGTCACTGACTCTGGGCTGGGGAGGGTGAGGGGGGAGGTGGAGGTGTCTCTGAGGTAGTGTGGATGAGGGGTGTGAATCTGTCTGTCTCAAACTTGTTGCACACCTCTCTGCGGTTGTCCAGGAAACAAAAAGTGCGGGAGACTAAACGAATGATTTTGAAAAGTGGGGGGATAGGTCCCCCCCTGCTATAATGGATCTGGCATCCATGTGCAGGGTTGTTGGCTGAGAACCGTTCTTTCAGCTTTTCAGAGTATCTCGGTTTTGCCCGTTTGATTTCTCTGGTCAGTGTGTTCCTGACTTGCTTGTACAGGGCCCTGTCCACATTTCTGTAGGCATCCTTCTTGGTCTGGCAAAGATGTTGCAGTTTGGGAGTGAACCATATTTTATTGTTGTATGTGCAGAAGGTCTTGGTTGGCACACACACATCTTCACAAAAACTGATGTATGATGTGTCCGTCAACTTATCCAGATTATCAGATGCAGTTTAAAAAACAGTCCAATCAGTGCAGTTAAGACAGTCCTGTAGTTCCTGTTTAGCTGTGTTAGCCCAGTGTTAGTCGAGTTCTTCATAGTCTTGACTACAGCCAGGGCATGCTTAAGTTGTTGCCTGTAAACTGGAATAAGACGGACCAGGCAGTGATCGGAATGTCGCGGGGAAGCTGCCCAGGGAACAGACCGATAGGCATCACCACTGTGATGTTGTCCCTCATGGGGCAGTTAATATGCTGTCTGCATTTAGAAAGTTTGTGGTTTAGTTTCGCTCTGTTGAAATCCCCAAGGACAATTAGGAGGGACGTTCTCCTTGGCCTGCGGGGGAATGTAAACTCTGACCAGGATGATCGAAGAAAACTCCCGCGGTGAATAAAATGGTTTGCAGTTAATGAAAAAACTTGGACTGCAGAATTTCTGTAACACCGCTACATCAGTACACCAACCTTTGTTAATGTAGAAGCAGATTACCCCTCCTTGCGATTTCCCTGAGAACTCTGTTTCGCGATCCGTGCTGTGAAGTTGGCAGCACGGCAGGTTTAAGGCAGTCTTGGGCTTGATTATTCATTATTCATTCATATACCAAAATTCAGTAGACAGGGCAATGGGCTCATGGGGCTATGGTGAGTGTTCCCCGAGTGTAGCAGGCTGGACCCAGACTTGGGGTGAGCCAACGGAGATGAGTTGGTTCACTATCAACGAGCTGCTGGGTGGGTTTAACTCAGAGGATGAGGAGGATCAGGACTGCTGGGGCAGCAGATGGGTGGATGCCCTGCCTATTCTGGACCAGGTGGTGTTCGTGGACCCTGCCCCACCCCCCGCTCTCAGTCCAATCGCGGGAGAGCTCCCGCTTAGGCCAGGCAGGAATCCCACAGGTCGGAGGCGAAGCAGGCGTGGTGGTCCACGATGCCCCCATCTCCAGTCCGCTGAACTGTTGCCTGACAGGTCCACGACTCCCCCACCCAGGCTCTCGCCTCATCAGGTGAGTCCAAAGCCGGACCAGCATGCCCCACTCGCGGCCATCTCTGCTTCGGGGGAGGTCCAGCAAAGCTTTGAGGACCTACAGGGCCAACTGGATTGGCTCGCGGGGTGGATCGCAGACCTGGGAGTTGCCCTTGGCCAACAGCCCCGCACAGCCATGCTCACAAGCGACAAGGCTATGCTCACGGCCCAGCCAGCAATGGGTTCAGGAACTACGAAGCCAGCTGGAGTGGCTCGAGGGGCTGATTGCGGACTATGTGGCTACCCACCACCAATCACAGAGCCAAGCTGCCGTGCCGCAGAACCAAGCCGCCGTGCCACAGAGCTAAGCCACCCCGCTGCAGAGCCAAGCTGCCGTGCTGCAAAGCCAGGGGCTCCAAGAAGCTACCGAGCCTAGCCAGGGACTCCAAGAAGCTATCGAGCCTAGCCAGGGGCTCAGAGCTCCACTCGAGGGCCCCTCCTTACATTATATACATATATATACACACACACACACACACACGCACACACACACACACACACACACACACACACTGCATATACATATACATCACTGATGAGGCCGATCAGAGAACTTCTGCAGGAAACAGTTGGTGGAGTTGTAGGAGAAATCTGCAGTGTAGATTGTGAAGAGAAACGAAGCCAGAACTGTTCCCTGCAGGTCCCCTGCATTGCAGACGACCCTGTGTGACACAGCCCTGAGTCCTCACATACTGTATTTTACAATGAGTATTTACAGTACATGGAATTGCCATTACATGTAATGTGGTGGCTTCTATTAACCATCACACTGAGTACAAACTTGTGCTGTTGATTGCTAATGGTAAAATAAAGTTTGCATATATACTGTATTGAGTTGTCTGCTGTTTGACACAAGCTAATTTGTCATCCCTGTTTGAAAGTGCCAGTTTGAACAAAAAGCTACTCAACCCTGTGAAGTGTTAAAAAATACTCACCTTTGTCTCTGCTCATGTTGGCTGCTCCTGGGTGTCACAAGAGTAGATGAACAGAGACGTACCTTACCAGGAGTTTCGTCCGTGTAGCGTGAGGGATGAGCCCAAGCGCGGAGAGAAGCGAGAGGATGGGTTTACTCACGCACTTTAATCTGCAAATGCTCTCACAAGAGTTAGGATTTCCTAGGTTTATATGATGGGTGATCCTGTAGGGTCCAATGAAATGGTGTGAAAGCTTCTTGGATTCAGTGCGGAGGTGCAGTTGACGGGTGCAGAGCCAAACCTTGTCACCAACATGGAACAATCGTCCCGGTGGGTGCCGACGGCGATGTTGTACTGTGTAGCGATGGTTGGCTTTTTTAATGGCTTCCGGGGTCTGACGCCAGAGCCATCGGCACCTGCGGATCAACTGTTGGGCCGATGGTACATAAACCTCCGGTTGTTGATGTGCAAACATCGGAGGTTGGAAACCATTCAATACCTCAAATGGGCTGAAGCCAGTACTGGAGGAGATATGGAGATTGTGAGACAACTCCACCCACATGAGGCAGCGGACCCAGGAGCGCTGTCAATCTGCCACGAAACACCTGAGAAAGCGCTCCAGTTGTTGGTTGATCCACTCCATCTGACCGTTAGTCTGCAGGTGGTACCCCGAAGAAAGACTACAGGTGGACCCGATCAGACGGCAAAAG
This sequence comes from Bryconaethiops microstoma, assembly GCA_037577275.1. Classification (NCBI taxonomy): domain Eukaryota; kingdom Metazoa; phylum Chordata; class Actinopteri; order Characiformes; family Alestidae; genus Bryconaethiops; species Bryconaethiops microstoma. The sequence continues at coordinate 3,907 of JBBJLS010032652.1, forward strand.
GCCTTCCAGAACTTGTCGGTGAACTGGGGCCCTCTGTCCGAGATGATGTCCCGGGGGAACCCATGCAAGCGGAATACATGCTCTAAGATGATTTCAGCAGTGTTTTTAGCAATAGGGAGCCACCAGGTGCACGGCCTTGGAAAACCTATCCACTATGATCAAGATGGTGTTTTTCCCTTTGGATTCCGGAAGTCCAGTAATAAAGTCTAATGAAATATGAGACCATGGTCAATGAGGTACAGGTAAGGGTTGGAGGTCTCCCTGACTGGGTTGATTAGTGGTTTTTGCACGAGCACAGACCGTACAAGATGGAACAAACTCCCGGACATCTTTGTGCATGTTAGGCCACCAGAAGGCCCGCTGAAGAAGAATGAGGGTTCTCTGGATACCCAGGTGAACAGCGATCATAGAGGAATGTGCCCACTGGAGAGTTTCCGAACGGAGGGGTTGTCTCTGCCGGTGGGGGCTCCAAGGTCTGCCCCTGGTGAACTCGACCTTTCAACTCCCACCGGAGAGGCAAAACAATGACATCGGGTTGAAGAACAGGAGCAGGGGTCGCCCGGAGGTTTTCCCTTTGATGCTGACGGGAGAGGGCATCGACTTTGATATTCTTAGACCCCGGACGATACGAGATGGTAAATCGAAACTGTTCAAAGAACAGTGCCACCGCGCCTGTCGAGGATTAAGTTGTTTTCCCTGTTGGACGCTGATCAGAAGAAACAGCACGGATACAGTTTCTGGTCTGGACCTCGTTGGGAGAGAACGGCTCCTTCGCCCACATCGGAGGCATCCACCTCCACAATGAATGGCTTGGCAGAGTCCAGGTGAACGAAGATGGGTGCAGAGGTAAATAGTGAGCAGAGGTGATCGAAGGCTTGGATGGCTTCTGAGGTGAGTCAAAAAGGGGTCTTGGTGGGTTTGGTGAGGGCAGTAAGAGGTGCTGCGACTGAACTGAAGCCCCGGATGAAACATCTATAGAAGATTGCAAACCCCAGAAAATGCTGGAGCTGTTTAAGCGAATTGGGTAGGGGCCAATTACACACAGCTTTCAGCTTCTGGGGGTCCATGGCCACTCCTTGAGGGAAAATTACAAATCCCAGAAAAGTGGTGGAGTGCTGGTGGAATGTGCATTTTTCCAACTTGCAGAACAGTCGATGGGCCAGCAAACTCTTTAACACTGCCCGAACATGCTGGATATGTTCCTCTTCAGTCTTTGAGTAGACCAATATATCATCAAGGTAGGCGAAGACCCAGCATCCCAGCATGTCCCGAAGAACATCATTAATGAATTTTTGGAAGGCTGCCGGACACAAGCCAAATGGCATGACCAGCGTCTCAATGATCGATGGGAGTTATGAAAGCCGTCTTAGACTTGTCGCCCTCTCTGATGCAGACAAGGTTGTAAGCACTCCTAAGATCCAGTTTGGTAAAGATGGATGCACCAGAGAGGGCGTCCAGGGTGGTGTTGGTCAGAGGGAGTGGATGTCGGTTCTTTACGGTGATTTTGTTGAGGCCCCGATAGTCGACACATGTATGGAGTCCACCATCTTTCTTTTTAACAAAGAAGAACCCCGCACCTGCAGGAGAAGTAGAGGGACGAATGGTACCGTGATGGAGTTCTTCACTTATGTACTCCTCCATAGCCTTCTGTTCTTCTTTGGATAGGGAGTAGAGGTGTCCACGGGGAGGTTCCGTGCCTGGGTGAAGTTCGATGTGTAGGTTGTAGGGTCGATGAGGTGGTAATTTGATGGCTTTTTTGCTGAATACTTCACCTAGGTCACCGTAGTTGAAGTTGACTTTGGGGTCCTGGGTCTCCAGAGCAAGTCCCAGTCGATGCCGTGAAACAAAGCTCTTGACAGGTCAGACCCCACTGGAGAACTTTTTGTTGAGACCATGAGATGAGAGGGTCGTGAACTGGAAGCCAAGGGTACCCAAGAATGATGGGGGGTGAATGAAGAGAGGTGATAAGAAAGGAGATTTTTTCATGATGATTCTCGATGGTGAAAAACAAGGGAGCAATGAGTGATCGGACTGTGGGATAGGTGTCGACCATCAACGGCAGTGATTTTTATCAGCTGGGATAACACCTTGTAGCTCACACCCAGCTGATCAGCAAAAGATTGGTCAATAAAGTTGCCAGCCGCCCCCGAATCCACGAAGGCAGTGAGACTGACCCGTTTGTGGCTGAGCTGAATGTGAGCTTGGACTGTGAACTGGGAAACTGTTGGGGTGATGGGGGTGGAGATGGAGAGACCAGGCGATTTCCTCCAATAACTCACCTGGTTTGACCGTTTCCCGGTCGGATCGGGCAAACGGTGCGATGATGATTTGGTGAAGCACAGTAGGCGCACAGGCCCTCCCGATAACGTGTCCAAGGAGGCACGCCCTAACTGCCCTAACAATGACAGTGCCACTAAACACACACACTCTCGGTGCGCTCGATGGCATGTGTCTAAATTTCAGCCAAGAATGTCTGGGCGCAGAGCCAGGGTTTTCAGGACAAGCTGCCAAGGTAGGTAACATCACGATGCCCCTCCCTCTCATTTAGAATCAATGGTCTAGAGTTTGTTAAAAAAATTGCTCCCCACGCAGTCTCGGCCTACGGTCATCTGTTTCTGAAATGGGCACTCTAACCGCTGCACTATTGAGATGTGGTGTCTTCTACTAGCAGCATTAATGAGCTGAATGAGTTATTTTGCATTTTAAATAACTGTAAGCCTTATATTTTTTAAAAGCAAAAATGTGTTTAAAAAATAACCTTTTTGGGATGAGAATCAAACCTCGGTCATCTAGATTAAAGTCCTGTGCACTACTTGTTACACCACTGGGTGGCGATAATTCAAGGAGCCATTTATGGGTATGGCTGAATGTGTAGCAGCATTCACAGGCTGGTTATATTTAATTAAACCACAACAAACAGTCATACACGTCTTTTTATAAGACTAACCTGAGCTGTAGTGTCTTGAAGTTTATTTATGAGCATACTGTGTGTTTTCCTCTGTGTTTTTTTCTTCGCTTTTTGGGTTTATAAGCTTTTTAACTTTTTCCACCATCCATACCAATGACGTTGAAGACTATCGCACCACACAGATTCAGAAGGAGACTCGAATATCCTCTATCTCCTCCATTCATTACGGAGGTCCCCCAACTACAAAAATCATTTTTTAAAGTATCAATACGATTCTCTGACCAATTAAATGTGTGCCAGCCGAATACCAGATATTAACGGACGTTTTGGTGTTGGAACCATGCTCATATTTCAAATGCTCTAAGAAGAGAAGTAGCTCCAGATGGAATAAAAATAATAATAATAAAACCTAAGAGCAATAACAAAAAAATTTGTAATTACAAGTCTTTCCATTGTAAGTCCTTTAAGGGTATATAAAAAAACACTTTCTGTAAATAGTAAAAGTCTTTTTTCAGTCAACAGAAAATTGATTAAATCAGGTTTGAAGCCTGATAAAATGGATTACTTACTTTCCACTCACTAAAACATTATCATTTCTAAACATAAATAAATACGAATGAATACAATGCGACTCAGATGAGGTATGTAGCTAAATAGGTGCACTGCAATAGCAAATGCTGAGAAAAATGTAGTAAGTACAGTGATAACAGTAGCACAATTATAGGAACATTGATGATAGTAACAATGGTGCCTGTACAGTGCAGTATGATGATAAATGAGTGACCAGAGCAGTACACTACAGTAGTATAGTGAGAGTGCCTGCATACTCTGTAGTCCAGCAATTTCAGCCTGTGGGTAAAACTGAACTTGTTTTTGAACTTGTCCTGGTGCAAATGCTATGGTACAAATTTACCTCTATAAAGACTTAGTGGTTCCAACTCTATTAGCCATAGATGGCCTACCTGTCAATAATCTTGGTTTTCAACCCCATAAAGACTCTTTCTCTCTTTCTCTCCAGGTCTACCTGAGGAGGATGGGTTCCCCTTTTGAGTCTTGGTTCCTCTCGAACTTTCTTCCTCTTGCTGAGGGAGTTTTTCCTCACCTCTGATGCCTTTTGCTTACTCTAGTGAACTAGTGAAAGTGAAAGGGGCAAGGTCATGGACTCTGTAAAGCTGCCTAACCCTAACCCTAACTTGGATGTAAAAAGTGCTATATAAATAAGATTTAATTGAACCTCAGTGGGAAAACAATGCCCAAGTTGTTGACCTATTTGATGGAGCTGGTCTTGTTCTGACACCTGGTCTGAAGGATCACATGCACACCCGGTGATTTTTTTTCACTGACCTTTCGAGTCTCTGGATGGCTTTCCTGTATAGTGGTATTACCAAGCCACACTAAGTGTCAGATGTTACAAACGATTGTGTATTCATTGTAGATTTTTCACCAGTCTTCCATCTAGGCGAATGGGGGTATGGGTCACTCAGTGGATCCTGAAGTCCATGATGAGCTCTTGATTATTGCTGATGTTCAGTGCAAGTCTCTGCACCACTGCTTCGGCTGGGTTAACTCACCTCTGTACTCCATCTTGACTCCATCTTATCAGGCCAATATGAGGTCCAGTTCTTGCTGTATATGGCTGTACAGTTATGTGTGAACAGACAGCACAGCTGTGGGCTGAGGCAACAATCTTGTAGTCCTCCAGTGTTGGGGGCCAGAGTGGATGAGGAGATGGAGACAAGATGGAATTTGGCTGTGAAAGACAGCCAACTTGGCTGTGAAATTTGGCTTGGCAGAACTTGGCTGTGAAAGACAGCCTGCGATGAGGGGTGAACATGCTAGACTGTGTTTACACAAATATTGCTGCCATATAATGTGCTGAGCCCTGCCCCCACTTCCGCTACTACAGTCACATATTCATCATGCTGATCACAGCCTAGAGACCACTCCTGAGACATGCCAAGCCTGTTCAGAAGCAGATGAAAACCTGGCCCCCAGGAACCATCTCTGCTCTTCAGGACTGTTTTGAATACACTGACTGGGAAATGTTTAAGGAGGCTGCAACCTACGGTGGCTTTACCAACCTGAACGAGAAAATGGTGTCTGGCTACATTAGCAAGTGAATTAGTGAGGTTACTGCTTTCAAGACCATCACCCCATGTCCCAACCAGAGGCCATGGATGACTGTGGAGGTGCACATGCTGTTGAGAACCTGAGACACCACATTCAGATCAGGTGATAAGCCCTGAGAACAACGAGGGTCAACCTGTCCTGGGTCATCAAAACAGGGCCAAAATGCACACATACTCAGAAAATCCACGACCACTTCCAAGACACTGGTGACTCACAGCATATGGGGCATCCAGGGCATGACCAACAAGGTATCTCCACCTCCCTGTGATGGTGAAGCCTTCCTTCCAGATGCACTAAATCACTTCTATGCTTGGTTTGAAGCACAAAATGAAACGACCTGCCATTTCATCCCTCAATGACCAGATATCCCGTCTGAGCACCACCATCATTCAAACATGCTTCAAACCCAGCACTATCATTCCTGCGCCAAAGAAGTCCTCAGTGTACCATTACACTTCACCGTGAATTGTTTTAAGAGGCTCGTCGTGAGGCACATAAAATTTCAGCTGTTCCACTCACTGAACAACCTGCAGTTTGTATATCATCCCAATCACTCAATGAATGATGACATCTCCACCACCCTCCACATGGCCCTCACCCACTTGGACAAACAAGACACTTATTTGAGAATGCTGTTCATAAATTTTAGTTCAGCATTTAGCATCACCATTCCTCGGCATCTGATTCCGAAGCTGAGACTGCGGGGCTTGAACACTTCTCTCTGCAATTGGATCCTGGACTTCCTGACCGTGAGACCTCAGTCAGTCGGGATTGGGAGCAACATCTCAAGCATCACCATGCTAACCACAGGGGCACACCAGGACTTTGTGAGCAGGCCAAACTCCCTAAACCCGAAAGAAAAAACTGTGGGAGGAACCGAGACTCAAAAGGGTTACGTGTCCTACTCTAGTCAACGCAGAGAGAGAGAAAGAGAGTCTCTATGAAGATAACTAACAAGAGAAGGCCTTTGTGTACAGACAGTCATAGATGGACAGTATGTTCAACGGTGATTAACAGAGTAGGTACAGTTAAGAGTCAGGTTTTAATGGAGTCTGAGTGAGGAGGAGTTTGAGAGTCTCTAGTCCACAGCAACAGGAACAACAATCTCTGCCAGAGATTTTGAACTGAGGGCAGAGCACAATGATTGTCGCTTTCATAAATCTGGGGACAAATAGATAGCCAGCATCCTGAGATCTAAGCAAGCATGGAGGTTCATAGCAAGAGATAAGTTCACAGAGGTATTCGATTGTGAGGTAAGAATTTTATAATCAATATGAAGTTTGATCTGAAGCCAATGAAGAAATATCTGACTAATGTGGTTGAGTTTCCTGGTTCTAGTGAGGACTCTAGCTGCCGCATTCTGGACTAATTGATGCTTATTTGGGTTCTTGTTGGAGCTCCCTGACAGCAAGGCATTACAGTCTGAGGGTAATAAAGTGTGGACTAGTTATTATGCATCATGTAGGGAAAGTGTGTTTCTTAACAATATTTCATAGATAGCCATTTTAGTAACAGTAGCTATATGTGAATTGACTGAATCTGATCTGAATCTAAGAAACCAGCAAGATCAAGCATCAGACCTGACAGTTTGTTTCTAGCCACTTTTGGACTAGTCTTTTCTGCAGTAGTGAAAGTGAAAGTGACCATTCTGTCATACGTGAACACACCACCACACAGTGTGAACAGCACTAAATTCTTCCTCTGCATTTAATCCATTCACCAAGTGAAGCATTGAGCAGCCAGGAAGACAGTGCCCAGGGATCAGTGTGTGGGGACAGTACCTTGCTCAAGGGTACCTCAGAGGTGCAGTCTTAGGAATCAAACCCATGACTTCCTGATTGCAGCGTGAATGCCACTAGGCCAGCTGCCCTTAAGCAAGAGTTATGTGACATCCAGTCTTTTATATCTTTAATGCAACCCTCAGTCTTATTTTATCTACATTTATTATCTGAGTTGGCAGAGATACAAAGTTGTGTGTCATCAGCGTTGCAGTGTAAGCTAATCCTTTGTTTTAAGATAATCATACCTAATGGCAGCATGTACAATGTAAATAGATGACAGAAACATGCGGGACAGATGGTTCCCCATTGACACTTACAAACTGATAGTGATAAATCAGATCTAAACCAGGATAAGGCCGTTCCTGTCTCTCCAACCAGGTTTTCTAGTCTGTCTAATAGAAGTGCATGGTCAGTGGTGTCAAATGCCACACTAAGGTCAAGCAAGACTGGCTAAGAAATAAATCCTTTGCTGAATCCAGATAGTAGAAGATCATTTATTATCTTTACCAGGGCTGTTTCAGTGCTGTGTTGAGGCCAAAATTTTTCCTATATGCGGTTCTTATTGTCATTGTCACTTTTTCAAGGAACCACGGAATTTAAGGTGCACTTGACTCAGGTGACTTATAATTAAGACATGAATAAAATAAGAGAGTTAAAGAAACAAAGTAATAGTAGTATACAAATTATATACAAATTGCACTGGTAGAATAAAATATGAAAATACAAAATGCACTGAATTTTTTCAGTCTTTTGCACAGTGTGAGAAGGTATAACACATTATTGGGGACATTGGAGATATTGCACCTTCTGCCTAACAGTTCTATTTTGAGTTCAGGGTCATGATTGCTTTCGGATAAAAGCTGTTTTTAAGGCAGTTCTGGTTATCATTGCTCCATGTCTTTTGCCTGATGGCAAAAGCTGGAAGAGGCAATGAGCAGGTTGTTGTCACGTTCCTCCCTCTGATCTTCCAGGCACTCAAGTCAGGCGCAAAGGCAGACTTCCATGATTCTGTATTCTTTTATTAACCCTCTGAGGTCCGAGGCCTTTCTGGCACATTGAGGCAGTTTGCTACACCTTTACATTTAATCTAAATAAAACATCTATGCAAAAGGTGACATATATGGTTATATGCTTCACTTGGTGAATGGGTTAAATGCAGACGAAGAATTTAGTGCTGTTCACACTGTGTGCCGTGGTATGTTCACCTATGACAGAATGGTCACTTTCACTAGGACGTGACGTGATGGCGCCGGTGCGTGTGGCCTGCCGTCCACTGCTGTCAACCCTGGTGTCTCTGTCTGTGTTTGTCCTTGTCCTTTTCCTGACATTTGTTACCAGCATAGTTAACTGTCTACAGGTCTATGATCGACAGTCTCTCCTCAGCATTCGCTTGTCTTATTCGGACTCTGGCATCGGTTTGTTCATCTGATCACAGTCGTTTTGTGTCCTGGCACTCCCTGGTACCTGCGTACACTTGGCTGAGGCCCGCCTGATTGCACATACTTAAACTCACCGAGGACAACTGGATGAGGTGGTGGTTTAACATCTGTTTTTAAAAACTGTTTTAAGTGCAAGCAGTTGTTGGAGGCCCAATACTCCAGCTTTGAACTGAATGAGTTGGACCACCTTCAGTCTTATGTGCTGTGATATACTGTCCGCCGAAATATAATTATTTTATTCAGGACTTTTCTCACTTTCTGTCTGGAATCATGGCCAAATATGATTGTGTTTTAATTGTTGGAGATTTCAACATTCACGTTTGCTGCCCCTCCAAACCTCTGTCAAAAGACTTTTTCAATCTTACTGACTCTTTTAATCTTGTTCAGTGCCGTATTATTAACCCTACCACTGCTACTCGTTTCTCTGTTGCATTTAAAAGTGCCGCTGAGGTTCAAACTCCTGTTTGTTATGACACTGAACAATTGAACAAAATGACCTCATCTTTTTATTGTACCTGCCATAACATCCTGGACAGTGTTGCACCTTTTAAAACACTGTACCCTGAAACCAAAAAAGCCATGGTTGACTGACATTTCTCTCTCAATCAGACGAGAGTGTAGGAGGGCAGAACGCAGGTGGAAAAAAGATAAGTTACATGTATCTTTTGACATTTTAAAAGAAACCTGGGTTAAATATAAAAAAAACTGTTAAATCAGAAAAAAACAAAATATTTTTCTGATATTGTTTTACGCAACTGTGACAAACCACGTGTTCTTTTCAATACTATCAACACTGCTCTCAATAACCATCAGCCCGTGGAGTTAAGACACCTCCTCAGTGAATAGTGAAAAATTCCTGCAGTACTTTGTGTCCAAAATGTCCAGCATTAGAGCTCATATAACCCCATGGTATCCTGGAACCTTTCCAATCTGGTTTTAAAGCCCTCCACAGACTCAGCACTACTTAATGTTTTTAATGATCTATTACTAGCCACTGAATGGTTTAGATCCTACCTAGCAAACAGAAGTTTTTCTGTTTGTCTAGATGGATTGGTATCCCCCTCTGCACCTCTCCCCTGTGGTGTTCCTCAAGGGTCCATTCTGGGACCTATACTTTTTTCCCTATACATGCTCCCCTTGGGATCCATTCTTAGAAAATATATCTCTATTCATTGCTTTGCAAATGATACGCAAATTTACATGCCATTAAAACATAATGACTCCCACTCTTTTAAACGTCTTTTTAAAACTTTAATGAAAACAAAACTGAGGTTCTAGTCTTTCGTCCCAGTGCTGTCTGTGATGCATATGTAGACCTTGGCCCCCTAGAACCTTATGTGAAAGACACAGCTAAAAACCTTGATGTAATTCTGGACTCTAATTTAAAAATGGAGAAACAAATTAACACAGTTTTAAAGTCTAGCTTTTTCCAGTTAAGGCTTTTATCCAAGGTCAAACCCTTTCTATCATTCAAAAACTTTGAGAGGGTTATACATGCCTGTGTTTCATCTCGCCTAGACTACTGCAATGCCCTGTATGTGGGCATCAGTTGCTCCTCCTTATTCCGTCTTTAACTAGTTCAGAATGCTGCAGCCCGCCTTCTAACCAGAACGCGAAGGTGTGAGCATATTACACTTGTGCTCGCACCCCTTCACTGGCTCCCAGTCCATTATAGGATTCATGTAAAAATTATTTTATTTGTTTTCAAATTTGTACATGGTCTGGCACCTTCTTACATATCAGGTCTTTTAAAAGTTCATACACCATCCAGGACTATTAGGTCAGCTGACCAACTCCGCCTAGGCTAAAAAGCAGAGGTGATCGGGCCTTTGCAGTGATTGCACCTAAGCTCTATAATGAGCTGCCACTGCACATACGTCTGGCTCCTTCCTTGGCTGTTTTTAAATCTCACCTTAAAACCCATTTTTATGCTCTTTTGAAGTTTGAACCTTGTAAACATATGTGTTGGCTACAGAAAAGAATAGCATTCAGAAATGTTATGAAGAAAAAAGTAAGACTACCCACTTTTTCTCTGCTCGTTCACATGCAAATTCATTCATATTAATTAGATGGTGTTTCACACCTGTAACTTCCCCCTCCCCCTGTCAATGTCTTTCGCTGTATGCCTGGACATGTGCCAATGGCTCTCATTGTATGCCTGCATATCTTCCTAGCAAGACCTGACATACATTTGCAAATGTAGCCTATCTGACACAAAGAGCAGGCTATCTATCATTCAC
>JBBJLS010032673.1:0-14403 GCA_037577275.1 Bryconaethiops microstoma
GACTGTATGACTTTCACTTGCATTGGAGTAACATTTGACTAGTGGTATCTGTACTTTCACTTAAGTAATGAAGTTAGCTACTTTGTCCGCCTCTGGTGCTGACTGATATATTGTCCATACTGGTTTGCCAGGATTGATGAAGCACAGCTTCTTATTTCGTTAGGTTTTGCCACAGAGGATCATCTGTTTCCGTTTCGGTTCTTGTAATCCAGGGCCTCCAGTATTGAAATCTGTATTGTTTGCTTATTGATTTGGCAAAAGTTCTTCCTGACGTAAACCTTCCCCTTTGTCCAGGTTTGGGATTGGCATGAAGAAATACAGTGTCTGGGTTGATGGAACACTATTAACACATTATTTCTTTTTAATCACAGCAGTATTGATAGGTAACAAAGACTTGGTTATTTCCAGTGGGTCTCATTTGCTGGGAGATGAAGAATGTTTTGAAAGTATAATTCAAACTAGAATTTTTCATTTGTTTTGTTTTGTTTTTTACTCGTGATGCAGACATTTGCTCCTTGATATTCTGGACAGTTGTGTGGTTTTATATACCAAGAACAGTTATGTTGATGATCCCCCCGGGGGCAACGGAAAAAGACAGGGCACACCCTACATCTCAGCACCTCCAGCTTTAACTGTCTCTGCCCAACCCAGGTATCAGTCCTCATTCAAAATGCAGTTCAGAATCATAATATTATCATAAATTAATGGAATCTGAACAGGAGTTTTTGCAGCCTTGTTTCCATATATGTAGCTTTTAGAGAGAATGATACTTTAACAGTAACCACATAATCACGCAATTCAACATGACATGTTTAAAAAGTCAGGAAAATTCACTTTTTCCTTTGAATCATTTCCTTTCCTGTTAACAGTTCCATTTGAGTTTAAAGTTCCCCAAGGTATCATTTTAAGAGGAGAAATCAAAACAAATCAGTCCTATAAAAACAAGCCATGTGAGGTTTGTAAGACATTGTTTCATCTCACAGTTCCAGCTCTCAGGAAGAACGAGTTCATTAACTACATCCGTTTATAACTTAAATAGCATCTGATTTTGTGACTGTATCAGGAAAATACTGCAATACTGTTTAATCAGTACTACTCAGCACTAACTATATCTGATATTTTTAATTGCTTTCTTATTTTTTTCCCTCCCTGATCTAAACTGAACCAGACTAAAGTACTCATTTTCCATTTGTAGTCTTGTAAAACTTGTTTGTGGAGTACAGCTATATTGTTTATCCATTAGTTGAAGAACAAATTCTGTTTGTTACATATTCCCAGTTTTAAAGAAGAAATTGGGACGTTTTCTACTGCATTATACCCTATGCCAACTTTTCCTCCCAGTAGTTGAAGTTTGGGACTGGTTTGTTTCCTCTGCATGGCAGCTTCTGTTCGTGCACTTGTTTTTTGTTCTCAGGAAATTCCATTAATCTTCGTTGTACTGTGTGAATCATTTCCCCTTTAGTGTTGGCTTTTGTTTCAAATTAACAACTTCATATAGCAACCAGCCCCATCGACGCTGGCCTCTTTGTGCCTTTACACACAACCAATTTGCTGTATGTTGTTCAGATGGTAGTGCTGCAGGGATGAGGTGGAGTCCATGCACTCTGTGAGTCATGTGCACTGTTTGGAAGGTGTGGTGGGCTGGGTGCAGGTACACAGGAGCGGGGGCACAGAGGGAATGTGTATGGCCGTATAGGTCAACATTATTTTCGCAGCTCAGCAAATACTTGTGTTCACATGGATACCACCAGAAACGTCAGCTCTCTTCAAAGATGGTGATTCACTGAGATATTTGCCAGGATAATTTACTCTAAAATATGTATTACTGTCTGGGCAAGCCAGTTCAGTCTTTTTGAAATCCTCCCTGATTCTCCTTCTTACGCCTGTGTAACTGTGTGAAATGGCCACATGCAGTAAAAACGGTTTCAGCTCATTTTAGTTAGAGCACTGAGAAGGAATCTACAGGTTGTGCTTGGTCTAAAACAGTCTGATATGTAGCACACATGCAGCATAATGAGCCCAACTCCCTTTATTCTAGTTGTGTCAACCCCTTGGACTCTATTTATTCATGTGTTCCTCTTTAGACGTATTCAGTGTCTGCTAAAAATGTATTTGTATTAATTTAATGTCCTGGAACAAATGGCATTCTAACATGGTTGTATTCTAAATTAGTTGTTCTATTTACTTGTCTTTAAAATAAATTTGAAGACAGCCTGGTTAATTACATCTTTATTAAAACAACCATGTAGTGTGCTGCTGAATAAGTATGGAAGTTATGAGGCTGTGAGGGGATTAAAGTGTGGAACCACATGTAGGTCCTTGGGGATTGAGGGGCCTGTTTTTTAGTGATAGTATTTCTAAGTTGGACAAATAAGAGGATAATAAATTTTGTTTAAGTGTTATCATTATCATCCAAAGAGGATATGAGCATTATCAAACTGCCATAAAATCTTCATGCCTTGTTTGCTCGTTCTAATGTCTAATAACTCACATCTAAAACAGTTTGAGACAGAAGAGATAATAGGGAAAAACTCCCCGGTTTAGGTTTTCTTTTTTTCTTCATGTCAATGCTCGAGTTTTGCTTTGTTCAGTTCAGAGTGTGGCTCCTCTGTACACCCAGGGACCGGTGTGTGGGGACGGTACCTTGCTCAACGGTACCTCAGTGGTGCCACTAGCAGTCCTGGTATTCAAACCCAGGACCTTAAAATCACAGGGGCAACTCCCTAACCACCAGGCCACCAGCCGCCTGTAATTAACCATGGGTGAGAGTTCATTAGAGGCAAAACTCAAATCACTGCAGCTGTGAAACGGCTGAGCTTAGTTTGTAAACAGTCTGTCATCACTGATTAATGACTTTGTTTACAGATTTATTGCACTTCTCATCACATTCAAAAATGAGGGTTGTGAAAGACATTCTGTTGATATATTTAGAAATGGCGAGGTGAGGAGAAAATAAACTTACTAACCAATTCATAAGTATGAATAAGTATGATTCTCTATGTGTTTCAGAGGACAGCAGAGCACAATGCTGAGGGATGTAATATATCCAGCCCCACCTTTATCTGAACATGCCCTACGGCACTGTTTTGGATGATTATGGAGGCTGAAATTGTGATTCCCTAAGGTATTGTCTCTTTCAAAACTCGTTGGTGTGTGTATGTCTATGTGTGTGTGTGTGTGTGTCTGTGTGTGTGTCTGTGTGTGTGTGTGCCTGCCAAACAGTTGGGAGTGGTTCAGGATAAAATCCAGCCCAGGAATCCTGCGGAGACTTGTCGGTGAAAGTGGAAAGAAAATAAAAAAGAACGAGAAGGAACAAAGATAATTACTTTACATCTGCGTGATGCAGGTGAACTTCACAGACAGCCCCTGACTGCCGTTGGATCTCCTCAAGGAACATTTTGTCTCTCTTTTGTGCCACCAAGACTTTCTCCTGAGTTTTACCTGGACTTCAGGTACAGTGTTATAGGCTTTTCTTACATTAGATAAACAAATCATTGTAATCTTGCAAAGCTGGATTTGTTGATTACACATTTTTATTTCTATTAGAGATCGTTTTATTATCTATTTCCATTAAGTTTTCTGGATGTTGTCCAGTTTAAAGGATAGAGGTGCAGATACATTGCTAGATTAACCTGTAAGTACACATGAAAGTACAAATTGTATGTTTTGTCGCACTGATGTTCATCCGTTGATGTTTCAGCCAATCGGCTGCTGTTATTTCTGATCAGAACTTTCACTGCCTGCAGGATTTCACTGTGTACGTTTCTGACAGATGTAACGCATGTAATTACTACTGGCTGTATCCACAATGTGGTTTTCCCATGATGCGGTTGCTTAATAATGCATAGTAAAGCATCATGCAAATGTAAATGCTCTGGATGGACTTAGATTATAGTTGAATCTGGTCCCAAACATCAAGGCTGAATATACATGAGTGAAGCTAAGTATTGGAATCTGGTGTGTTTTTGTTCGGCTGCTGAGTGGTAGAGTTACACTCGAGTGGAAACGGGACAGTTAAGCTTATTACACTTCATTTCTGACCTGACTGTAAAGTTGTTGAGGTGGGTGGGCTGGGTGAACTGCCATTAACACAGGACGTCCTTTGTATCTGTCTAACAATTGTCCCCTCAGGACGTGTCCTTAAAAACTTTTTTACTGTGGATCTGTAGCACTTTTCAAAAAAGGTCAATACTAGATGTGTTTGTAACATAATTTTAAGGTCATTATGTTAGATCATTCTGATTCATGTTGGGAAAGATGGGCACCATTTATTTGTGCGTTTTGATGGCATAACATATGTAATGCCAGCAGCGTGGATGCGCAATCACGAAAACCTCAGAAAAATAAAAAATCTACACCTCAGAAAACAAAAAATCTGTTCTAAACTTCGCCTTTCAGGATACAAACATCTCTGTACCTTTAATCAGGGAATGTATTTTATTGCATTTAATTGCAGATATACTTTTAAGCTGCATTAACTATAAAAATCATGTCTCCAGAGCTTTTGGTTATTTATTTGATTTAAAACAAGTTATTAAAATACGCCCCTTTCTCCTTCTAAGTATCGATTCATTACCTGGGCCCCTTATTCTAACTCGGGATGCTGGACCGTATCCCAGAAGTCTTGGGGCGAAAGGTGGAGAAACACCCTGGACGGATCTCAGTCCAATTTTCTCCTGAGGAATTGAATTTAGTGTACCTTGTGGTGGAAAATCAGCAAACCGACAGAGATTCTTCGCTCAGAACAAAGACTTTACTTTCTTCTGCAGAAGGAGAGACCGCTCATTCCGGGGCAGTCCCAGTCTGAAGTATTCTCTGGGAGACTAGTCCTTCGCAGAGGACTCTTATACCTTCAAAAGACCATTCACCTTATTAAAATGGGCAGAGTTCATGGCACCTCCCTTCCTTCAAGACGCTCTACAAGCGCCCCTATGACCTTCTAGAAGCTCCAGCCGGATCTTATGTTATGGCTTTTCATAGTAAGACTCTATGACAAAGGCCCTGAACAAGCGCTTTCTGGTCTGAACAAAACATCTTATCTGAAAACCTTTAGCTCAAAAACATAGAGTTATGCAAACCCCAAAACTCAAAATACATCATCAGTTACTGAGCCAAGTCAATGGTAAAAATCTAAATTACAACCTCGTGCTTTCACGAGGGCATAACACTTTATTGAAAACACCTTTTGAACATTGAGTTCCCTTTTCAGCAGTGCTGGAACTTCTCATTACACCCAGTATCTGTCAGCATGGAGTTTGTTAGGAGCTGCTCTTCTCTTTTGGGAATGTTTTATTTTAGTCTGCTTTGGTATAACTTTGGCCATGCAGAAATGAGAGATACAGGAGGACCAACAGAAAAAACGAAATACTGCACAAAAAAAGTTGTTCAGTATGAATAGGGTATAACACATTATTGCCTGTACAAGATTTGTATATATATCTGAAATATATTCCAAACTGATACATACATGCTCATTAAGGAATATTTTTGGTGCATTACATTTACTAAATAAATCACTGCACATGTGTATGAGAGATTGACACGGTACATATGTAAACACATCAAGGGAGGCTGTATGGCCAGTATTTTGTTTTAGTTGTGTGTTCATTTTTCACATTTGTTGCCACCAAACTAAAAATAATCTGTATAAAAAAGCATGAATCTGAATGACTTCTACACTACTTCTACAAATTCCTTATACTTTTCATTTATACATATCAAATATATAAATGTATATGTATGTAACTGTATCAAATGTATATATTTACAGCTAGCATGGAATGGATTCATTAACAAGGCAAAGCAACGATTCAGGAGGAAGTTCAGGAGAGAGAGGTAAGAAGGGTTCAGTCCATTCGGTTTACTAATTAGAATTGAGGCTGAATTTGTTACTAGGATGATACTAGACAAACATCCTTTAGTCTGCTGTAATTAAAGACTAGCATCCTGTGCTTGTGTGACATTATTACACTCCACCCAGTCCACCACTGTGTCACTCCTCTTAAAAACGATTCATGGAGTCTGATGAACCCCACAGCTGAAGACTGCCATCGTGTGGCTGTGTAATATTATTCAGATATATTTATTCTAAGACTCTCCTGACTAGTCATTAAATATGAGACTTACAGGTAAATAACACTAATAAATCATCTGCTATGTGGTCTATTTCCAGTTATAACTGAAACAACAGTTTCATCCAGCAGACTCACATCGTTACCACCAAGTAAGACACAACTTATACTGTTTGCACTGATTTTATCTCTTATGGGTCAAGATTCAAGATTCTTTAGTTGTCACATGCACAGTTATACAAGTACAACATGTAGTGAAATGTGTCCATTAAACATCTGTGAGACTGTGCAATATATTTGCAATACATTAAATTAAAGAGAAAATTAAAGGCTAGAATGAGGTCATAAAAATGCAGAAAAATCTATTAAAATAAGCATTACAATTGAAAACATTTGCAAGCGCTGAATGTAGTCTATTTTTGCCCTTTGATCTGTAAGAATCACACAGCTTTGTAATGTGGCATTTTAAACTTTATGTGCCCGGTTTTAGAAATGATGACCTGAACTGAAGGAAGATAGTGTGATGTGAGAATGTGAGAATTCTTTTTTTTTTTTTTTTGCAGAGGGCTTCAGTGGATCGGGCAGTAAGAGCATGTCTGGCAGCTCTTGGGGAACCGGCTATGAGAAGAATATTCACACTCAGAACAGCAGCACTAGTTACTTCTCATCCTGTACGAATTTACATGAAATGAATCTTCCTCTCAGTATTAACCCATTTATGTCCAGTAACTAGAAGTGTCACAGAACATGCTGTTTTAGTTTAAAGTAATACTAAGAGTGCCTGCTTGAACTATACATACACACATATATCTCACACACTGTTACTTTATAAATACATTGATATCTAAACAACCAGAGTTACTTACTTTTTCAGTTAAAATCCTTGTTTTTTACAGTGATATTTAAGAGATGGAAAATTATATTAGTATTACTGGGTGGTAGAAGCCTAGTGGGTAAAACACTTGCCTGTGAACCCGATGACCACCCCCCACACACCCCCCCCCCCCTCCCCGCCTTTCTACCACTGTGTCCATAAGCAAGACACTCAAGTTACTGTCCCTGTAGCTACTGATTGTTAGTCGTTCTGGATAAGGACGTCAGCCAAATACCCCCTTTAATACTATTAACATATATATGGTTGAAAATTCAGTGTCTGAATTTGATTAAAAGGCATCATAAAGTTACACATAAATAGAACCTGTTACATCAACAAAACTCTTCCCTTTAGAAAAAATTTTAGAAACAAAAGAGACATTTTACTTGTGTGCAACCACTTAACACAGTGTTATTGCAAACCACTTGGTTGATGCTGAAAGATCTGCTTCTTTCACATCTGTTTATATCAGCCACAGAAATCTGATCATAATATTAATAATCTTAATAATTATATTAGCTAATAATAACAGCAGCAATGTAAAAGTTGTTCTGAATTGTATTTGTTTCTCTCCTCCAGCCTCAGTGGGGGTGAATGCAGGTGGCTCGGGGTTTGATTCTGGCCTGTTTCTGGGGGATGAGTCCAGCGGGAGCAGCAGGGGTGGAGGAGGACGAGGGGGCGGTGAAAGTGTGCCCAGATCAGGGTCAGGGTCAGAATCAAAGGTCAGGTCCAGCTCCTCAGGTGGAGTGAGAAGAACACAAGCCTCGTCCTCCTCCCCCAGTCACTCCCCCGCCTTCATGGAGAGGAAGAGTACGGGCAATCACTCAGGAGGATACGACGGTGAGTCTACGGCATGTTAGCACACAGTCATGACTAAAAGAAGGAAAAAGAGAAAACAAAACTGGAGTCATGTTTCAAGGAAAGAACAAATGATTACTATAAAAAAATATTTGACCTTTTATTATTTGACATTTGTCCTTTGCGGCCTTTTGTTTTGTTCTTTAGGAAGCTCAAGCGCCAACTCATCGCCAGAGATCACGAGGAAAGATTATGGTCAGAGATTCAGCTTTTTATGCGGAATATGTATTATAGTATGAGTCATTAGTGAGGGCACACCCAGATTTGTCTAAGGGCACACCCAGTGCAGGTATGGAGCTGTAGAGGTGTGCTCTACAGCTGAGTCAGATTAAGTCTGTTATATAAAGTGCCGTCCAGTGCTGGTGGTCTGTAATCTCACTGAGAGATGGTTCTTCTCTCCGGGCTCTCTGAATAACCATGGCCACCCATTTCAAACATGCCAATGCTTAACAGAGGACACTATAGAGGCCAACATTAGTATGGACTGCATAGTATGGATCTGCTCTCCTCCCTTGTTTAGCTCCAACCTGCATCTAAGATGCTGCCCCCCCAACACTTAACATTCCAGTTTGGGACTTCTGAAGAAGTTCATTAGCCAGAACAGGTGCTTTAGATTGTGGCTGGAACTAGATTTCTCAGAAAAGTAGATCTCCAGAAACAGGGTTGGTGACCACTGTACACAGTACAGTGTACTCAATTAAGTAAGTAAGTAAGAAAGTAAGTAAATAAATAAATATTTACATACATAGGAGCTTGAAATGCCTTAAACATGTGCTGTGTTTTCTCCAGGTGCATCCAGAGGAAGATCTCAAACCAGAGGTGAGTAGTTTTACTGAACACACAGCCTTCATCATACCACAATGTCAGGGTCAGTGTGTTTAGACCCACTGCTGAATAAGCAACACAAATAATTTTAAAAGGAGATAAACAAGGCAGGTCAATGGCCTGATAAAAAATAAATCATAGAAAACTGATCAAATCTTTGTCTTTTGACAGAGAGTGAAATCAGGGCCCGGTTACAAAGTGCATCTCCATCGACCAGATGTAAGTTTTTCTCTAATGTTAACATTCAAAGTACAAAAGTACTGAGATATTATAGTATTTTTGAGACTGACCACAAAGTATTTTACACTATGCAATATTACTAATGGTTTGTTTAATGTTTATATACAGCAGAAGATATTGCTGAGCACAAGAATGTATTAAAATGTACTAGAACTGCACTGAACACATATAGCCAGATACATTTAGCCATATTTTAAATGAAATACAGTGGCTTAGAGAGTACGTAGTCATACTAGCTTCTGACCGGGTAAAAAAAAAAAAACAACTGAAAAGAAAGAAAAATTGTTCTTTTCAAAAACATGTTACATCTTACAAATTATTACCAATAAATTTACAGCATTTTGGAACAAAACTCTCCAAATCTCATTTTTAGGCAAACACTCACAGACACAAAATCACAATGCACTGTTTATTGTTTATTTGTAATGTTAGTGTTTCTGTTCAGATAAATAGATTAAAACAAATGTATAGCTATGCTCTTATATGCTTAAAGACGGTTAGTGTCACACTTGGGCTGTGTCCGTCCAGGGAAGAGGTGCAAACGCAGACCTTCATTATTTTCAAAGTAAAGGAGGCTCGATGGCCCAAAACACAAACAGAAGAGAGAACCTTGAACGAACACAAACCTTAACCTTGAGTGAGCATCGACAGACAACTAAACACCAAAACAGTGGCACTTAAATAGTAAGACAAACAAAGAACACTCTCCATACTAAAATAACTAAAACCCAAACCAGCTGAAGAAACTTAGAGTCAATAACTCCAGTGTCAACTTAAAAGTCCTTTTGGTAAATTAACCAACAGCGGCCTCTAGCAGCAGCTGACTGGGGATGTCACAGATAGCAGTACACTTAAAGCAGCACTTATTCATTTTTTATCAGCACTTCATTTTTGGCATCATTCAAAACTTTAGCAGTACACACATTTTTTTTATTTTTCTTTCTTTTCAGTTGTTTTCTTTACTAGCCAGTCATAGGCCAGTGTGAGTCGGTTTAATGGTTACATTATTGAAAATGCATCAGAGAAGGGGTTCAGTCACACCATCTGATTGCAGGGACTGAGCTGGATGATGTGAAGAAGCTGTTGAAGGGGAGCCGCTCCGCCAGTGTCAGCCCCACTCGTTCCACCGCCTCCTCCACCCTGCCTGTGCCCCGCAAAGCCACCGTGGAGACCAAGATCATCAAACAAGGCACCCAGGCTGGTATGAACGCAGATTGAAAATGTGCTTTAGATGTGGAATTAACACCACCTTGTTAATCACCTTATTTGTTGGAAATCTCATCCAGCATTCTGACAGAACATGAACATCAGTGCTTTGACAAAAATACAACACAGTCACATAAAATGATTGTTAAGCCCAGATTACACACTTCCCTCTTTTAATTGAGTCTACCCAGGCTCAGTTAAAAAAGACATGTTTGGAATCCGAAATTTCATGCATTTATATCGCACTGAATCAGAAACAGAATCTTAAAACCTTTTCATAATCCCAGAGGAAACTGCTTATGTTTCGACTGCACAGACAACAGACACACAGAGACAAGAACAATATAAAATATAGAATATAAAGCTCTCCAGGAAAAACTCCAGGAAATGCTTTGTACCATATAGACTATGATATAAACACAAAATGCTGTGTTCTATAAGAGAGGTACATATGAATACTATAGAGAAATAAATAAAAATGAATTAAAGAAAGAAATTTTAACGAGTTACTGAAGCTACATAGGCTAACGTAACTAATAAGTAATAGTAGCTTATAGTCACAAAGTCACAAGTTCAGCTTCATGCAAACTCGGAGTCTGCATATCTAAATGATCACACATTTGCATCAAATGGGAACAACTGAAATCAAATGAACTTGCGTATGTGCTTTCTAACTCTACAACATATTGATATCAAGACAAATAAACTAAAACCAGATGCACATTTAGCCATTTTGTCCATTTCCAAGTGTGTGATAGTTGAAACTAGGACTATAAACTTCCATGACTTCTTAGCTACATTGGCTATTGAGCTCCAGGCCAAAACCCTAAACTGATCAGCGACACTGAAGTTTTCGGGGGGAAAATTTGTGTAAATCACACCATGAATTTGATATTGGCTCTGTCCAAAGAAAGTAATACATCTTAATTCATTTCTTTCTATTTTTATTTTTCTACATTATTTGAACACAGCATGAATAAACAGTAGCCGGTTTTTATATTATGTAAAACATCAATAAGAAATGGACCAATAGATGAGCTTACATTAGTAAACAACATTCTCCTGTAAAGTTGCCACTTGGGACTTCTTTTTTGACTCAGATGATATACTTTGTCCTGTGTTTTCTACACATGTTGCTGTAACGCACTGTAATATGTGCAAACCTTCTCTTTCCAGTCTCAGGGCAGTATGACACCTCTATTCTGGAGTCTATTCTCCCGTCGTACACATGGACCAGCTCCACTCTGCCCTCTAATGTGTCCACTGGCTCTGCCTTTGGCTACCAAAGCAGCGCCAACAACATGTCAGCAGGATCCTCTCTCGCAAACAGCGCTGCACCGTCCTCATTATCAGGTCAGCAAAAGCATAATTAGACTCCATATGTCTTCTGTCTGCTGCCAACAGACGGTACTTGAGAGGCCAAACCGGTGACAAACAAACTTAATTTTCCTTTAGAGGTTTTACATTTGCAACAATATTAATAATATCTCTTTTGCTTTGCAGTGTATGGCTTCCAGAATAATCTTGTCTCACCACCTAGTACAGTTCTCACATCTAATGGAATTAATTCATCTCATGGATTTCATACATCTCACGGATTCAATGCATCTCATGGAATAAACACATCCAGTGGATTTAACACATCTCATGGACTGAACACATCCAGCGGAGTTAACGCGCATTCAGGTAGTGTTCTGTTACAAACTACTGTCTGTGAGTGTAACAAATTTAACAGAAACGGTCAGCATTTGTGTGTGTTTTGTGCAGGATATGGTGTCCAGAAAAACTTCACTCAGGGTATAAGCAGCAATGGTGTCGTTAGTACAGGAGTCTCAACTTCAACAGGTAATATTTCATCACTAAGCCTTAATCAGATATTTTTCTCAAAACCTCATCAGCAAAACTGTTTTTGTGCCTCCATGTGATTCCAACTGGACTCTTATTTCTGTTTAGGCACTGCAACACATTCCGTCAAAGATGATATACCAAAAAAATACATTATCCTTGAGAAGGAGAATATTCCATCGAAGAGAGATGCAGAAGTGTTCGTTCTGTCAAAGGACAGCGGAAAACACTTCAGCAGCAGCATCCCCAGCGGAAAAGGAGGTAAATGAACAGACTCATCATAATACATCACTGTGGCTGTGAATGTGTCTAGTTTAATGCACTGTCTAATTTAATGTGGCCATGATCATGACACCCGCATCTATTCTTTAAAGACTCTGTTTCAGATGTATCAGTGAAGAAGGAGACTTTGGCAACCAGTTATGCTGAGGCTGCTCCTGCCAAATCTGCTGCTGGCTCCTACTGTAAGGATTTTTCTCTTTAACAGATGTTGTTCCATTGAAACACTTGAAAAATGTCAGCTAATTAGGTGTCCTTCTGGGTAGTTGGACTAAATCACTTGCATTAATGATGCTTTTAATATGACACTTACAAGAAATATAAATAACACTCTGGATTTACAGATATGTGCTTGAACAGCAGGCAAAGTGTAGTGTCTGCTGCCCTGAATCTACACCCACCAGCCTCTTCATTATCCATTATCCATTTTACCAGCTTACAATCAAAAATTGTAGTTCATGTGTTTCACTGCATCATTTGTTAGCCCCTTTCCCCTGTTCATCAATGATCGAGGACCAGAGTAGATCACAACTTAACAGGGCTGTTGTTAGACACATGTGCCATATTGGTTTACAATACAGATGTATAGTTATTATTGATAGTTCTGATTTTTACGTTCTCTTGTCCTTCATATAAGTTATTATTGATTTTACGTTCTCTTGTCCTTCATATAATACATCTAATGAATTGAATGAAATGATAAATGTAAAAACCAAGAAATGTATTGCGTTGGTTTTTTTATGTAAGTTATTATTGATAGTTCTGATATTTATGTTCTCTTGTCCTTCATCAGTCGTCAGCTACAGGACAATGATGGTGGGATATTTTAGCCTAATGGTCTATTTTCAGCCCAGAAGAGACACTAAGGTGTTTAAAAACATCAACAGCCCAGCTGTGTCTCATCCTAAATCATTTTGAGGAACACACACACACACGCGCGCACGCACAAACGTACAAGCACACACTCTCATGCCACTACCATGTCTTTGTCACTGCTGTGCTGAGAGTGACCCAGCACAGCAGTGATGGGGGGTCCTGACTGTGAATGAAGGGGTAAACTAAAGTCTGTTATTGTAAACTACAAAGAGCACCTCTATGGTCAGTAGACCTGATAAAAATGACAGAGAGTGCAGCTAAAAGGTAGGTGCATCTAATGAATTGAATGAAATGAGAAATGTAAAAACCAAGAAATGTATTGTGGTTTTTTTGTATACAAGAAAATCTAAAAAGAGTTAATGCAGGAATTGAATTCTTTTTTTCCTAAGATGGATCCCCAGTTGTTCCAACAAAGGATAAGGCTACATATGCAGGTACAGTCTGTCGACAACTTTGGTAATGTTCTGTTAGTATTAGTATAGTGTAAAAACTGTATCTGGAAATAGTGAATGAATGATAATCTTCTTCTCTGGTCTTTGCAGAGATCCACAATGATTCAGACTGTGGTAAAGGTGGTGGGGGCTGTTTTGGTTGTGGTCCGTCCTGCTGCTCCTGGTGGAAGTGGCTGCTTGGGCTGCTGCTCAGCCTGCTGCTGCTGCTCGGCCTTCTGTTCGGACTCATCGCTCTCAGCCAAGCCCTTAATAAGCAAGGTTTGTCTTTTTTCTAGCTGTGTTTCTTCCGGGGCCGATTTGTGGACCCAGTATCATTCGTGTTTTTATGTTGGTCTTCTCTGGATGAGAAAGATGGCGTGGTTCCTCTGTCTTCTTTGAGAATACACATCAATCTCAGTATCTCGGGATATTTTTCCATGTATGTATAAAGATCTAGTATATGCTAAGCTCTGTACATTTTCCTTTACAGGGGAGGAGGTGAGTAAGCTAAAAGCACGTGTGGACGCTCTTGAGGGGCAGTTCTCTAGCGGCCGGGCCCACACCAGCCGGCTGACTGGCAGCAGTGATATAAACAGCCTGCATATGGACAGTGGAGCGATTGGTGCTGATAACAGTCTGGGCTTGGGAACAGCCACTGATGGCATCACAGACACTGCTGCCCTTCAGAGGACAGTACAAAGACTACTGCAAAATGAAATGCAGTCTGAGAGATTCAGAGGTACTGAAAACACACACAAATAGAAACACACACTGTATATATATATATATACAGTGGAGGAAATAATTATTTGACCCCTCGTTGATTTTGTAAGTTTGTCCAATGACAAAGAAATGGAAAGTCTCAGAACAGTATCATTTTAATGGTAGGTTTATTTTA
>JBBJLS010032683.1:0-14402 GCA_037577275.1 Bryconaethiops microstoma
TGTGTGTGTGTGTGTGTGTGTGTGTGTGTGTGTGTGTGTGTGTGTGTGTGTGTGTGTGTGTGTGTGTGTGGGGGGGGTGTGTGTGTGTGTGTGTGTGTGTGGGTGTGTGACTAAGGGAATGGTGTCTGGAGTGAGCTCCAGTTTTCTGAGAGGACGACAAGAGGAGAGACTGTCTTTGGCTCCTCCTATTTTTCACTCAGACCAGGAGGAGGATGAAGTGGAGGAGGAAGAGCAGGAAAGAGCTTCTTTTCGTGAGGTATTTCTTAAGAACTAAATAAATAAATAATGTGGGACCACAGAGTGTATCAGGGCTTAATGCAGAGAGACAGATCTGATTGAATCACATAGGTGTTTATTTACAAAAGTGGTTTTGTGGTGACTAAGGTCAGGGGGAAAGGGTCATGCAGAGGCAGAAGTGGTAAGGGGAAGAGTGCAGATAGTGGCTTTTAGGTCACGACTTGGCAGGACCACTGCTGGCTGGCACAGACAGAGGCGCATGACGCGGGAGGTACCATCTTCTTAAGAGCATGCGTGGATAGTCCTCCCGGCTGGATTCTGTAATGACTCTGTAATGTTGTTGCTGTTGTCCCATGATCTCACTGCTTCGTCGGAATAGGCCCCTTTTATACCCCGCAGTCTTTTCGTGGACGGCAAGGAGATCATTCGTGGCAGGTGCCGCCTCTCTACACTGCCCATGCGTACTGTCACCATCGGAGGTGCTGAAATCCCACTGGGGCCGCACGTGTTGAGCTTGGCGCTGTCCGTTCAGCACCTTCACTGTGGTCCTGCAGGGAGCTTCTGCCGTATGACGCTGCAGGGACAAGATCCACCTTCACAATAAATAAATTGAGCCACGAAATGGGTTCTTCCTCAGCCAGGTGCTTGAATTCTCAGCTTCGACAACCTGTTCTTTGATTGCCTTCTGTAGGCTTGCTATGGTCATAGAGTCATGTTGAAGTTGGACTGCTTATTTTCCCACAAAATGATTCCATTCAGTTTCCTAAGGGTGAATGGTTGTGGTCCAGCTAGCCTCAATGGATTCTGCTGCCAATTCACAGTCACTTGACCTCTGTGCTGGTATTCCCTCCTCCCAGTGTATAATATGTTGGAGGATTAGAGCAGTCTTGGCAGAAGTGGACCACATCATGACATCTGGTCTGAGAGTTGATCGAATGGTGCTAGCTGCTAAGTAGCTGCTAGCCCAGGTCAGTTCACATTTCCCATACCTTTCAGGAATGAGCAGAGAAATGTTTCTGCTGCTGTTGAATGTCTCCTATTTTAACAATAGGAATGGGTGGTTGCTGGTGGACTGCTTGTACAAGAGTCTGCTGATGGCTTAGTCCATTTCTGCCTGTGTCTTGTTTCCAACTCCCCCTTTTTCTTTAGCAGCTGGTCCCAATATTTCCTTAGCTCAAGTACGAGACTTACTTTCTCCTGCCTGTTTGCAAAGCTTAGGGACTTAAATAAATAAATATGCACCAGAATGTTGCGGGGAACTTTTCAGCTTGCATTCTCCTTTTTGCACTTCAGATTCGTATGCTCTTCAGAACTAATTGTGCCATATTTTTTAAGGGTTGACAATTTGGCAAAATATAACATTGCCATACTTGGACATTTTCACAGTACACCATATGTATTTTAGATGATTATAGTGCATTTGCAGAAATAAAATAATTCAGCTGCTTTATGCAGATACTGTAGTGTATCTGTTGTTGTTTTCAGGCTCTGTGTAATCATTCTTTTATAGTCATAAATGCACTGACCCATACCCATCAGAAAAACAATATAGTAATGTTTTATTATAAAAGGGATATATTTAAATAATGATATCTTATTTGTCCACCCATATGTGTGTTTGTGTGTGTTTAATAGAGTCTGCGTGGGTCGTCCCGTCTCCTGCAGAACCTGCACTTGGATTTGAACGCTTTGAGAGGACTGCAATACGAGGTAACGAGTGTCTTCACCTCTTGTGCACGTTCACTGCCTGTAAGACGTTTGAGGGCATCTTGCATACCATTAAAATCTTAATTTCTTCTCCTACAAAAGTTTAATTAGGATAAAGCAGCTTTCAGCTAATTGTTTGGGTATTGGGTACACTCAGCTTCTTTTTCATCAACGTGTTTAAAGACCTGCCTTAAAGGGCCTGTTTAGTACTGCATTTTATTTTTTCCTTTGAGTTCTGCTAGTAATGTTGGTGTGGGTTTGCATATAAAAATGGTCATAATTTATTTTCCAACCTCTCTTTATTCCTTAAAATCTAAACTGTTTTTCTTACTCTGCTTTTAAAAGTTATATTTGTAAGAAACCTCTGTTCCCATATTGTGACTCTTTCAAAAAGCGGTCCAGGTTGCTGAAACACTCTTTTTAACTTCAGTGTGAAGGGTGGGATTTAACTGCTGTTTGGAATAGAAGTTATTTGAAGGTGCAGTCACAAAAGCAGCCTATGTGGTTTTATAAAATTTCCGTGGTCGTCTAAATGTATAACATTTAAACACATTTTGAAAAGCGAGATGTCTATAAACCTTTGCATGCAGTGTACAGGCATCCTAGGTAGCATTCAGGAAATTTTAGAGTATACATACAGTACTGTTCACATGTTTTGAGCCACACCTCATTTGCTTATATTTTGCTTTAAATAACAAAGTACTATTTTAAGCCTGTTACACTTATCTTTGGCATACTGAGTAGATTAAGTTTAAGAAATGGGAACAAATGTTTTACTGTGACAGGCTGCAAAGTGCCTAAAGATACAAGATGCCTAAATAAAGTTCCAACCACTCAGCATTCAGCACCACCAGTATACTGATCACTGACCTGATCATCTGGAATCATCTAATTCTGTTTCTTCACTGGTTCAGGGCCTAAGTTAGATGTGCTTTGTTATGTTTGAATGATTCATACGTAGGTCACTGTTTGGCTTAACAAACAAAAAACGTTCCTCTGAAATTGGTCAGGTACAGGGATTGGATTGAAAAAAGCTTAGAGAACTATTCCTCAAGGCATAAAAAATACAAGAAAGTCTGGTTCATTGGAAGCAAAATATGAATAAATGAGGAGTGCTTCAAAACTTCTGCACTGTTCTGTTTATATCCATTAGGTTGCATCTGTGTATGTATTTGTGCATGCACATGAGAATGTCTATGGGTTGTGTGTGTGTGTGTGTGTGTGTGTGTGTGTGTGTGTGTCCAGGACAGTGAGGTGAGTGGCACTGCTCCTGCTGAAGAGAAAACTGAACCAGAGCTACAGGATCTGGCTCTGTCCAGAGATCATAGTCCAGAACCACCTTCTCAGGTATCCTTATTATCATCGTCATTGTCATGATCATCATCTGCAGCTACTTATATTTTTTTTCTTCTTCCTGTTCTCTGTCATTGTTCTCTCTGACTTTATAAGAAACCCATAAGGAATGGTTTTTGATGTGAACAGTGGGGGTAGTAACAACAAATATTGGAGAAAGAGTCACAGGGAGTATTTTATTATGACGTATTTAAAAAGTCCAGGATTTGAAAAGACCAGTATTCAGAAGGTATGTATATAAAATAAGTGTCATGAAAATTTATGTAAATCTACATAAACACTTGTAAAGGATTATTCCAACAAGTGTCATTTGTAACATTTTTTTTATATGAAATGACTAAATTGGCTAAAGCAGCCTTGATGCTTGTTGGAAAAAAGCCTTTGGAAATGTGACAAACATTGTCATTAAAAGTTTATGTAGAAGGCATGAAGCCTTATGAATACTGACCTCCAGTATCCATGAATAGTTTGATCTATTGATTCAATTTGGTGTGACCTAAACAGGTTTTACAGGTTTCAAATACATGGTCCTGAGATACTCACTTTCAGGACTACCCTTAAAAGCTTTTTTTAGTTTTTTAGATATTAATGACTAAAGCTATCACTAATTTTGCTCTGTAGCAGTTACAGTGCTGAAGTGAGTCTCATTCTTTTGTCTGTCTGCTCCTGACTCCTGTGGCTAACCCTGCCTGTGTCTTTCATGAATTTCCCTTTGTGTGTGTGTGTGTGTGTGTATGTAGGTGTTGTGTTGTTGGAACCTGTCGTATGGTCAAGGTTGTCAGTGTGTTCTTCTCCTCATTTTCCTTTCCTCTTACTGTCACTGTTACTGCTTCGCTGTCTGAACACTTCTTTTGTCTGTCGTGCTCCTGTTCTCATCTCTTTCCTTTTCATCTCTTCATGTCTCTTCTCTTCACGTCTCAACTCTGTTGTTTTCTTTTATACTCTTTTTGTATCTCCTCTCTACTATCCTCTTCTTTCTTCTCGTCTTGTCTTGCCTCTTCTTCTTGGCTCTTCTTGTCTTCTCTGTTCTCTCTCATCTCGTCTCTGTTCCTCCCTCCTCTTTTTGTACCTTTTATTCTTTCAACTTCTCATTTTTGCTCTCATATGCCCTATTACTCTTTTTCCCTTATGCCTCTCTCTCTTATTTTTCTCGTTTCTTCCTTTTTTTTGTGTCTTTTGTTCTTTCTTCTCCAAGGTTCATTTTATTCTTCTTTGCCTTTCTCTCTAACTTCTTGTTCTCCTACTTTCTCTTCTGTCCTCCTCTTACCCTTCTTCTCTTCTCCGTTTATTCTCTCATTCTCTTTTTTTTCCTCACGTTTTCTTTTTTCTCACTCATTACCTATTCTCTCTCTCTACTGATCTCCTCTTTTTCTTATTTTTTTATCCTGTTTCATTTTATTTTCATTTCCACTTTCTCTAGGCCTCTTCACTTATTTACAGCCCCTCTCTTTTTCTGTCTATTGATCTAACAATGTCCATTTTCTGTGTTATTGTTTGTGTGTTTGCTAACAATCACACTGCCATTCTTTTTCTCAATGGGTTCCAACTCTTCTGAAATGTGTGAGTTGATTTGCCCCTGTTGTGTTTGTGTCTCAATTCGTATTCCAACCCATCTCGCCACCATCCAACTCTCCTCCGTTCTTTTCTCTTTTTATCCTGCTTCAAACTCCTTTCTTTCTGGATGTCTGTCTGTCTCTCTCTCTTATCTACCCCATCCTCCCCTTCTTGCCCATATTTTTCTATATAAGGATTCCCTGCATGGGCGCCACATTTCCAAGCCCCCAGGGGGCAGCAGAGACTGCAGCAGTGCTGACGTTTTCCCTCCCAGCAGCAGAGATGATGATTTACCTGACAAAGAAAAGGATGATGAAGAGAAAACAAGAAATGGGGGGACAAATAGCGTTGAACAAGAAGAAGAGTGTGGTGAGAGAGAAAAACAGGAGAAAGAGGAGGAGAGAGGGAGGGACGCAAGTGGAGAGAGGGAGTATGGAGCAAGCGTGGCGGAGGAACACACAGATAAAGAAACGAAGGAGAGTGATGAAGAGATAGAGGAAGAGATCAGAGAAGACCTAGATGCTCTGGACTCTGTGAAAGGAGAGGGGAATGAAATGGAGAAGAGAAATGAAAGCGATGATGACAAATCTGTTGAAAGATTTGAGGACGAGGAACCCATAGACAAAAATTCAGAAGCAGAGGATGAGAACGAAGGAGAAGAGGAGAAGAAAAGCGAGGGAAGAGAAACAGAAAATAGAATATCCCTGGAATACTCTGAAAAAGACAAGAGCGATGAGATCCTTGAGAGATTCGGAGACGAGCAGGACGAATCTGCAGCTGAAAATTCCAAAGAGGAGGAAAGAGATAAGAATGAGAACAATGGAGAAGTGGAGATGAAGAAGAAAACAATGAAGAACTTAGAAAACAACAAGAGCAATGAGATCAGTGAGAGTTTTGAAGTAATGCAGGAGCCTGAAGCTAAAGATTCTGAACAGGAATCAGATCAGATCAAACAAGAAGAGCTGAAAGAGAAAAGAAAGTTACAAGAGAAGAAAATGCTGGAAATCTCAGAAGAAGATGAAAGCGATGAGATTATTGAAAGATTTGGAGAAAGACATGAAGACTCTGGAGCTGAAGGTTCTCACAAGGAGTGTAAGAACAAGGAGAAGAGACAGGAAAGAGAAGTAGAGAAAGTGATGGAGGACTCAGAAAAAGATGAGAGTGATGAGATCATTGAAAGATTTGGAGATGTGTCTGGAACTGGAGATTCACTTGAGGAGGAGATGATTGAGAAGGTGGATGAGGCAGAGGGCCGTAAAGAAGTGAGCCACGAGGACTCAAGAGGAACTAATGATGACTCTGAGGAGGAGGTGGAGAGATATGTCCAGAGTTTGGAGGAGAAGGCAAAAAAGGAGGAAGAGGAGGAGAGTGATGAAGCCCTGGAACATCAGGATGATAAAGTAGTGAAGGAAAACAACATTGAGATTCTGAAAAGATCTGAGGAGCAAGAAGATGAAGATGAGATAATAGAAAAACAAGACGAAAGAGAGGACCAGGGTGTGGACGAAGAAAATGAGAAGAGTGATGAGACAGTCGAGAAAGAGGAGAAGCTTGTGAGTAGCTTGGAAAAAGAACATGATGAAAGCCAGTCAAAGTATGTAGGAGAGAGTGGTAATGCAATTGAAGAGTGTGCAAAGAGCGAAGGTGGGGAAGAAGAAGAGATGAGTATAAAACATGAAGAGAAAGACTTGAGAGATGATGAAGATGATGAGAAAGGAAGCCTTCAAATGAGGTCAAAGCATGAAAATGGGGAAGAGCCTAAAAATAATGATCCGAAGCGTATGCAGATCGTTAGAAGAACCAGTTTGGACGAAGAGATTGAATGTTTTGAAAGCCCAAAGTTGTTGAAGATCGAAAACCAAAGGAAAAGCCTTCTTGGAAAGGTGGTTCCTAAGTGGGATCGGGTACCCAGTGAGGTAGGCTGCAGTATTGTGGACACTGTGTGACGTTCTACCCCTGACCCAGAAACGCTATATGTCCAAAAGTATCCAGACAGTCCTTCTAATGAATGAGTTCAACGTCTTTAAGCTGGACCCATTGTTGATTTTTGGCAGCACACAAGTGTTGACCAATAGAACAGGATGCTCTGGAGCAGCCACATATGAGCCTAAGGTCATGTTGGACTAGAGGGGTATAAAATCCCGCATAGGCCGGTTTAGTTCTCTGGGATGATGAAACTGCATCCGTCAATCACAAAGGCATTTGGGATAAGTTGGAGTGACGTTTGTGATCCAGAACATTATCCAGCCCCAGTACCTGACCTCACTCATGCTCTAATGGCCACAATCAAATCCTCGCAGCAATGTTCCAGCTGTTAGTACATCATAAGAGGGACAAACTGCTCTTTTGGACATATAGTGTTCTCTTATCCTCGATTCCTTTTAGATGCAGGCAGAATCAATCAGCTGATCCTGTGCTCTAGGGGGTGCTGTTGCCATTCCCTATTATCCATCTACGCAAGCCTCTAAGTGACAGTTCAGCCCCCCCCAAAAAAATTTAGTCAGTGCGTTCCCTTTGTCCAAACGTATGTAGTCAGTCAGCCAGAATATGTCCTTTAGTTGTGCAGGTACAAGGCTAGCAAGTGATGGAGACGTATACCACACCAGTTAGCACTGTGCTATACCTAAATCATCACACACTCTTCTCAAACCGCGTGGAGATGTTCAGGTGTTCATCACTTACGGACTTGCTCATGCAGTTCTTGATGTTGTACAACTCGTTGTTGTTATACAACTTGTTTTTATACAATCTACTTTTGTCAATTGCCATAGATGTCAGCCTGTGCCATGGTGTATCAGTTTTTCGTCCTCAGTTTGAAGCGTGTTCAAGATTCCATAACTTGCTAGCTGTATTAGCCTCACAGCTCCAGAGCACATCTGAAGAAGCACACTTTAGATAAACAGCTATCAAAGGCCACAATCAAATTTCTTGCTTAAATGTGGCATTTTCTGCCACTTTTAGTGGTATTTCGTTTGCCGAGAACACAGTAGAGAAATAACGTATACAATACAAAATTGATCTGAACTTTTGCATGTGACACATTTTATGTTTCGTTTTTAATATTTTTACTATTTTTGTATTAAATTTAGCTAATAAACAGTATAAGGTGCAGAAATAAAGAACGTGGAGTGCTTCTCACAGGTTTTAATTTCATAGGGGTGCTGTGACTGCTGACGTTTTCAGTTTGTGGGCTGGGGATGGATGATTGGCATGGCTGCTGAGGTTTTCATTTGTCATTTGTCGACGGGTTGAGGGAGGTGGTATGGCAGCAAAGGATTTCATTTTGTTTCAAATGCAGATGCCATTCTTTTGGACAAGAGGGATTCATCTTGTGAATGAAAGGAGACTGTCTAGTCAATCGTGGCATCGTTCTTTCA
Organism: Bryconaethiops microstoma; assembly: GCA_037577275.1. Lineage (NCBI taxonomy): Eukaryota > Metazoa > Chordata > Actinopteri > Characiformes > Alestidae > Bryconaethiops > Bryconaethiops microstoma. The sequence goes on from JBBJLS010032683.1 coordinate 8,229, forward strand.
GATGGATAAATGCGGCCTTGGCAGCTGTTAATATACCTGGGTGGCCCACCCAAGTAAACATTGATGTGCATTTTCACTCAGTTGTATTTTTAGTTTGGGCACCCCGGATTATTGTCATTTGATCAGGGGCACCCACACTTCTGCATACATCTGTACCATGGCTGATCAACTTGTGACAATTTTGTGAATTTGATTTTTTGCCAAACCAATTCTTTATTCCTTGTATTAGTCCATCCATTCATCCATCCTTCCATTTTTCTTCATCCCTGCTCTTCTTTAACACACTGAAGTAATGCCCCAAAAACAATAGGACAAACAATTGGATTCAGACATCTTTTCCTTCAGAACCAACTGACAACTTGACTTTAGGCCTGGACTGACCTGCACCTGCCTCATTGCAGGCAGAAATGGACCAGATTTACTAAAGTGGACCAAAGCAACTGGAGCAGAACAAAGTGGACTATACTATTCTTCAAGCACCACAAGCCCATCCTCTTTTCACTATTCGGTCTGGATCCTGATTGTTCTATGTGTTTGTCTATCTGTCTGTGTGTATTTGACTTACTTGCTTTGGCTTTGTGCTTTTGCGGGTTGTGGATGAACTGCTGCATGCAATTGTGTGTACGTGTGTGTGCATTTGTGTGTCGTCTGATCTGATGTTTCTTCTGCTTCTACAGGAGTCGGAGGTCAGTGATCAGATTGAAGAGGTGTCGTGTCGTTACGATGATGCAAAGGTGATGCTCTGTTCCTCCACTGTGATTTTCATGGAGTGGTCACCAGTCCTGGTCCTGGAGTTCTGATTTCCTTTAGAGTGTAGTTCTAACCACAGTCTGCCAACTTCTTCAGTGGTGTTCTTGATCGGCTGGCTCAGATTCATTAGTGTTACAGAAGCAGGTTGGAAGGTTGTACCTAAAGTTTGCAGGAAGATTTCTATGAGAAGGTGACCACTTATCTAAGCCTGACTATATGATGTGCGTTATAACCATGCTGTCTGTTAGTGTTCCTAACTGGGTCTTTTCAGTTTCAGTTCTTGCCATGTTTAATTCTTTTATTAACAGTAATTGATAGTGGTTCTTTTCATATTACATTAGATGGGTTTCCACTCCAAGTTTTCGGAGAACATTCTAGACCTGACAGACCTCTCTCCAGCTGAGCCTTCAATAGGACTGGTGAGTTTACAGTCTGCTCACTGTCTCAGGTAGTACAGGTTCCCATGTCTGGTCCTGGATGCAAGCATAAGCCATGAACGTATGGTGTTGTTTAAGCCCTAACAGCCAGAAGCAGATCACTTTGTGTGATCATCTTGCATATTAATGCGTAGAGAATGTAAACCTTGGTATAGCACATTCGCCCTGTGACACCCTGAATCCCCTTCCAGCTCTGTGTACTGCTTCTGTGGGCAGTTTTAAAGCTTTTGTTTTTTATACCATCTTTATACCGGTCCCAGATCTCACATGCATTACACTTTTTATGCTCTTTCCCCAGAATGAAAAAGACAGTGATGGAGAGGGAGTGGAAGATGATGATGAGGAGAGAGAGCTAAAAGCAAAAACTGTAGAGAGGTTTGACTCAAACACATTTCTTTTCACAACATTCTTTGACTACAAAGAGTGCGGTCAGAAATTACACAGCTACAAGCATATCGCAAATTATATATTCCCACTGCATGGTATAGATCAAATACCAATATTACATGTTGACAGAACAATCTAACCCATATAAATGCTTAGTGGTAAACCAGGTAGGTGAAGACTGGCTTAAGTTATTTTGACAAAAGAATGTACTTTTTCAAAGACAGAAATGCCAGTCTGGAGCTGTGATTGGCCAGGATGCACATAGTAAGATACAATGTAATTGGTAATTGATTGCTCATAGCCTTTTACACTAATGTTTGTTTATTAAGCTAAAAACGATTTTGTCATCATCAGCAGATTCTATCTCTGCACACCAGACTAGCTGACCAGTGTGCACTCAGGTATATTTATTCCAGAGAATAAACAAGGGGCCTGAAAATGGGAACGATAGAGAGGGACTGGAAGATGATGATGATGATAAGGAGAGAGACTTGAGAGCAAAAACTTCAGACCTGGAGGAATGCTGTTTCATTTCACTGTTTACTGTGTATATGGCTGAAATGACAGGGTCCATCATTTTTACTATGAAAATTCTGTGAAAGTCATTAGATTTGTATTTATTTAGACCTTAAAGCCTTTTCTTATTCTTATAGAGTAATGGAATACATAAGATAGTATTCAAGATAATATAGAATATAAAAAATGGATAACTTGCAGTTCTAATAACAATAAGCAAATATAATGCAAATGGGGCACCTTTTGCGGTATTTGTAAATGTCATAATCACTATAATGCTTGATATATACATTCCTTGTCCCTTTCTTCTCTCAGTATTGGGTGTGTGCGGGCCACACGCTTAGACGAGCCTTCCTCCACAATTTCCTCTCTCTCCAAACACTCCAGCTCACAGCAAGAGCTGCTCAAAATCAGCAGCAGCAACAGCACTCCCTTCTGGCCAAGACCGGAGACAGCTCGTGGGAGATTAGCCAGGAGTGCTCCTGCTAAAAAAGAGGAGGAGGAAACAATAGAGGAGGAGAAAAGGGAGCAAGAGACAGAAGAGAAGAAAAAACAGGAGCAGAGAGAGAGAAAAGAGGAAGAGGACAGGAAAAGAGAAAATGAGCAAAGTTGTGAGGATAGAAAACATGCCAAACTGGAGGGTAATGAAATGAAATGGGAGGGAGAAGAGGGGGAAATGAATGGAGGAGAAATGGAGAAACCTGCCTTGTGTCTTTTCCGAGAGCAAACCAGCGAAGAAGAGGAGAAGGAAAGGGTAGAGGAGAAACAGCAGCAAAGTGAGAGAGAGCAGGAGAGAAAGCAGCAAAGGGAGAGAGAGCAGGAGGAGAGAAAGCAGCAAAGTGAGAGAGAGCAGGACAGAAAGCAGCAAAAGGAGAGAAAGCAGCAAAGTGAGAGAGAACAGGAGAGAAAGCAGCAAAGGGAGAGAGAGCAGGAAGAGAGAGAGCAGGAAGAGAGAAAGCTGCAGAGGGAGAGAGAGCAGGAGGAGAGAAGGAGGGAGGAAGAGAAGGAGACAGAGAGACAAATAGAGAAGGACAGGCTGAAAGCGGTGGAGGCCCGAGAGAGGAGACTGCGCCTCCTCCGAGAGGAGCTGAGGAGAGAGGAAGAAGAGGAAGAGCAAAGGATAAAGGAGGAGAATGAAAAGAGGATCAGGTGAGTTTTTACATCTGTAAACAACTTTAAATCCCTGTAAATGAACTCTGTTCTGATTGCCTGGCCTGTATTTTTCCCTCATTCCAAAAAAAAAAAAATGTAGGCTGAAACTCTCCTTTTAAGTTGATTGGGTTGGGGCTTAACTGTTGCAGGCTGAAAAAGCAGATTATATATATATGAACAAGATATGTATAAACAATCTGCTCAGTATGCCAAGGATGCCAAGTATGCCAAGTATATATGTGTTTGAAAACTATGTTTCAGAGCTCTTAAGAAGCGACTGGAGAGAGAAAGGAGAGAGGAGGAGGATCGTCTGGACCAGGACACGCAAACCAGACTACAGGATCTCAGAGAGCAGGCCCTGAGAGACAGAGAGAAACAGATGCACACACTCAGGTACACACACACACACACTTCAATGTAAGACCAGGGTGTTATTTTCTAAGGAATAGTTTCTCACTCAGACAGATAGCAGGAAAGAGGTCAAGTCTGTCCAACAGGAGGAAATTCAACTGAACCACCTGAAGTATTATGTCAGTTACCACACAGTCGTTCCAAAACCTTTGTTTGTGCTTCAAACATAAACAAATTACTGAAAACTTCTCAACTTCTGAGCTTTTATAAAATTGCCCAACACTTGAGCAACACAAGTAAAAACAGTTCCACTTACTTATACCTTCCAAGAGGTTTCATGGTATCTGTGGCAATCACACAGAATGTAATTTAAAAGCTTAAGCCGACACATACAACTCCGCTTGCCTCCTCAGGCATTACTGCTGTTGTGAACACTGCATTTTTACATTTCCTTTTGCGTAGAGAAGAGAACGAGGCACGATTGAGAGAGATGCGGTCCGAACTGGAGGCAGAGCGAGAGAGACTGCAGGCGCAGAGGAGGCGAGACCTGGAAAAACTGAAAGAGGAATCTGAAGCAGAGCTTAAAGCTGAGAGGAAACGGCTTGAGGAGAGGAAGGAGGAGCAACTGGCCTCACTCAAACTAGAGGTGAAAGAGAGAGAAAGATTGCGTCTGTCACTCTGTTTGTCGGTTCGTACAGTCCTTATAGAGAAAATATACTGCACCACAGAGCTTTTTAAATGATCCGTTTTTGTGAGATCACAAAAAACATTGCATTGATATATCCACCTATGCAGCTGACAGCAGTTTAGCCCTGCCTCTTCACAGTAGAATTTCAGCCCTTTTTGAGTAAGTGCAATTCAGGGCAGAAAAATCAGAGGAGCTAATTTTCAAACATCCAATAGTTATTATTTCTGTTTTTGGTGCATAAAACCAAAGAACTATTGTAACTGGTCTTAGTTTCAGCAACTTTGCCACTTAATTATGCATGCATATTTAGCACAAAAGAATTCTGACTCAAACGTGACTACACAGGTAACTTGAATATGAACAGTAATTTTAACTTAATCAGCCAATTTTGAGAAGTTTCTCCCAAGCCTATCCCAGATACCTCTATTTTCCCTAATTCAGTTTCAGAATCCACAAATATAAGCCTGTGTGTGTGTATGTGTATCTTGTTTATCAGGGGAGAGCAAGCGATAGATATAGAGAACTGAGGAGTCCTCGACCTGAACAGCAGCTGTCTGAGTATCAGAGAGAGGTAAAATAACCACTAACACATTGGGCCCTCTAACATCCCCTTTCCAGCACCACGGACAGTTCTCTGTGACCAGACTGACTTGTTTCTTTTTTCATTAGAGGACCGTTAAGACTGCGCACAAGTCCAACCAAAGCATGGTTTCTAATGCCCTTTACACATGCTTTACATAATAAGTAATGTTATAATTTTTTAATTTTTTGGAGCTTCCAACTGTAGTTCTCTGCCAGTACTCCAGTGTATGATTTTGAGAACCTTTCCAATACCTTTCTTACCTTGTGTGTGCGTGTGTGTGTGTGTGTGTGTGTGTGTGTGTGTGTGTGTGTGTCTCTGCATGTGCGTGCGTGTGTGCGTGCCTGGGTGTCTGCGTGTTGTGGACAGCTGTCTAATGTGTTACAAGAAGTGAGGGAGGAAGTTCAGAGAGAGCACAACAGGAAGCTTGAGCAGATTAAAGAGGACCACCGGCACCAACTACACACCATTAGAACCACACACCTGGAAGAGGTACACTCTGTGTGCACGTGTGTGTGATTGTGTCTTTATTTGACCTTTGTTGTAAGGGAATATTTAGGTGAAATAACCAGTGTATGATTCACAAATTGTGTGTCTTTGTGTGTGCACATTTATGTGCGTGTGTGTGTAGGAGAGCATGCAGAGGGAGCGATTGCTGAGTGCTTTTCAGGAGGAGAGGGAGCGACTGCTCTCCTCACACACGGCTCAGCTGGAACAGCTCCGACTACAGCTCGACTCGCAGCTCCACAACATCCGCAAAACACACACGCAGAAGGTCAGACTCAAGGGCAGCACAATACCACTTTTCAGTATCAGTATCTGAGAAGAAATCTGCATCATTACAATACTTTTCTGTAGCTGGAACGATCGATTTATCAGTGAAAGTCAGTAATGGACAATTGATGAGGGAAACAAATTATTTTTCTTATATTTTGTATACGTAATCACATGGAAACTACAGTCCTTGGTTAACTTGATTTATACAGTCACCAGCAGTGTGCTTCCTTGGGCTGAGTGGAAACAGTATTTCTACATCTTCATTTTAGTTTAATGTTGAGTCATTGTGAGGACATTTCACAGCGAGTCAATGTTTACAGCAGATGCAGTTTCTAATGCACTGAAACCTTTACATCAACTCCAGCATGCTTCTGTTATTACATGCTCTGAACTTGGGAGAACTGTAATGAAAACATGTATTTTGTGTTGTTGGTGGAAGTTTATCTTTGAGTTTGTCTTTGTGTGTGCGCGCGCGCGTGTGTGTGTGTGTGTGTGTGTGTGTGTGTGTGTGTGTGTGTGTGTGTGTGTGTGTGTGT
>JBBJLS010032694.1:0-14402 GCA_037577275.1 Bryconaethiops microstoma
TGTGTGTGTGTGTGTGTGTGTGTGTGTGTGTGTGTGTGTGTGTGTGTGTGTGTGTGTGTGTGTGTGTGTTCTGTTTTACTGGGTCGAGCGTGCTAAAGCTCTGGGAGGAAGAGAGACAGAGAGGGCGAGAGAGAGGGAAAGGGAGACAGAGACAGAGGTACAGAGAGAGAGAGAAAGAGGTACGGAGAGAGAGAGGTGGAGAGAGGGAGACAGAGGTACACAGAGGGCGAGAGTAAGACAGAGAGAGTGATAGTAAAATACTTCCATATGGCCAAGGCCCGCTGATTTTTGATTGACGGGCTCCTCTAGCCAATAGCTACTAGGTGCAATATTAGCATTAGTGTAGCGGTGGTAATCCAAGGCTGAATTAAACAGTTTCTGCTTTAGACTTGGTTCTCAACTGACAGGCTCGGCTGGCTGAATCTGGATCTGAGTCTAAGCTCGCTGAACGCCTGCACTGTTGGGAAAAGTAAATTCAGTCTGTTCGGGGCCCAGTCCCCCGCCGAGAGCTGCTATCAGCTCTTCAAGCATCAGATACAGCCTGGAACATCTCCAGAACCTTAGGGCAGCAGGTTTGAACAGTCTGACCATTCCTACATTCCTGTGACCACCAGAGACACTCCAGGTCTTATGGAGAACAGAGATGAGGCAACTGAAGGAAAACTGTGTTCTCTGATTATTTTGTTTTTTTGATCCTGCCTTTCTCTCACTTCTTGCTTTCTCCCTCCTTCCCCTCTATTACTATCACTGTCTCTCTCTCTTTGTCTCTCTCTCTCTCTCTCTCTGTCTCTCTCTTTCTCTCTCTCTTTGTCTCTCTCTCTCTCTGCCTCTCTCTCTCTTTCTGTCTCTCTCTGCCTCTCTCTCTCTCTTTCTGTCTCTCTCTGGCTCTCTCTCGCTCTCTGCCTCTCTCTCTTTTTCTCTCTCTCTCTTTTCTCTCTCTCTCTTTTTCTCTCTCTCTCTCTCTGCCTCTCTCTCTCTTTCCCTCTCTCTGCCTCTCTCTCTCTTTCTCTCTCTCTGCCTCTCTCTCTGCCTCTCTCTCTTTCTCTCTCTCTCTCTCTGCCTCTCTCTCTCTCTTTTTCTCTTTCTTTCTCTCTCTCTCTCTTTCTCTCTGTCGCTTTCTCTCTCTCTCTCTCTCGCTTTCTCTCTCTCTCTCTTTCTCTCTCTCTCTCTTTTTCTCTCTCTGTCTCTCTTTTTATCTCTCTGTTTCTCTCTTTCTCTCTCTGTCTCTCTCTTTCTTTCTCTCTCTCTCTCTCTCCCTCTCTTTTTCTCTCTTATCCTCTCTCTTTTCTCTCTCCATCCCCTCTGTCCTTCTATCTCTCTCCCCCACTACAGGTTCAGTAGTAGAACGAGCTCATGATGTTGCTGCCCTCTTGTGGTCGGCCGTGGAAGTGTCTCAGTGCTGCCATGAAACATTTTCTCGGGAGTCATAATGGCACAGTTGTGGTTGTGTATAAATAGTTATTGCTAGATTTAAAACAATAAAACATGTAAGAACCTCAAAAGCTAAGAAAACATGTGGCAAGCATACAGATTAGGCCTGCTGTGATCTCGACATTGGTTTGTGTTTGAGAAAGCCACGTTTTTCAGCACGTAGCCTATACAGTAAACCTGCCCAGAAAGAAAGTCTGTCGTGTTGAGGGAGAAAAGACATTTGTTCAGTCTTAAGCAGTAGACAGAAAGCTCTAATTAGGTCTAAGATTTTAAAACCCTGGAACAGTGGAAATGGGTGTGTTTTTGGAAAAGGGTTATCATTGGCCCCAGCAAAAGGGGGTCATAGGGTCATGAAAAAGGCAACCAGAGACACTGCAATGTTTTGCCTGAGTGTATATGGCTTGTTTGTCCTTTCCCGTTTGGCTCTATCCTGGGTCTACAGGCGAAGTTTAGCTGACTTAATTTGGTGTTTTATTGTGTTTTAAATTAGATTTTTATGTTCACTTAATAATGACACCCATTTAAATGACTTTGGACTGTATTTTTCAAGGACAGGTGGATAATTTGAGCGATTGCAGCGTTCACTGTATGATCTTTTACAGGAGACCTCACCAGTTCCAATGATTTTCTTGGTAGTGTATGAGCAATTACAGAAACGAATCTATTTTGGTCTTTTTGAATCTCTATGCCGTTTGCTGATTCTCAATGCCGTGGCAATGATGACATTTTTCTGATCCCTGATGCTTGAAAGTCTTTTTTTGTCCCAGATGGAGCTGAACTAAAATGATGCTGTTTAATGAAATGCAGGTCCACAGAGGGCAGCCCAGAGAATTTGTTTAATAATTAAGTTTATTAATTTAATAATTAAGTTTAAACACCGTAATAAATGAATATACATTCATTCGTGGGGTTACGGTGCAAGAGCACCCGCGAATAGTGAATACTGCGAATTTGTGATGTGGTAAAAATGTACCTATTTTTATAGTGTAAACCCTAAATATGCCCCCAAATATGCTCCCAAAACATTTTAATTTCATTTTAAACTCAGCTTAATACATTACCCTTAAAGAAAATGTGAAGGTAAACCTGTGTCCGTACTGTACAGTTTACACTGAACTGCTGTCTCCCGCAGTGCTAGAATGTAAATACCGATGTTACCTCTGTATAGACTGTACTGTAATTCATGCACAGGCGTTTTCTTTGGTATGCGCTGTCATTTTCTTTGGTATAAGCAGTGTAGACAGTAATAAATTAATTTAATTTACAGTAATAAAAGTATAAAAGAATTAAGAAGAGCAAAGTGAAAAACATGAGAATACTCAAGATATACTTGAGACGCTCCACATGAAAAACTGTTCTGATGTGGGAATGATGGACTTCAGCTGCCAGAGATGCGTCACAGGGTAGCAGCCAATCAGCAGCAAGGAGAAATGAATAACATTCTCCAATTGGCTACTTTCAAACCTCCCGTCTCTGAGTACAGCGGTATTTCACCATCCCAAGACGCACTTTCTTTGTGTTCTCTCGGCAGCACAAAAAAATTAATAGTTATTTTTTATATGGAAATTTATCTGAATTTCCATTAATATTTATGTTACTAAATTAGTTATATTTTTCTTAATACTTTAGCACTGAAATGCATGAAAATTTCTATATTGTCACGAAAAAAAAAAAAAAGTGGAGTATATCTGCGGTTTGCAGGAGTTTCCGAGAACAATTATTACTTCGGTTCTAAGGAAAAAAAACTCATATGACTGAATCTGTGAATGTTGTTTACTGTAAAACTATTTAAATGTGTTTTAATGATTATAATAAATTCAGTCCTGAGTTTGACTCTTATCTGCATGACTCCCTCAAAATGAAACGTCTTTCAGTGGATCAGTGAATGAATCCAAAAATCTGTTTTTGACCCCACAACCCCCACCCCTCCCACCCAGCAGTGCTTCAGTAATCAGATCACCTCGGGGAAGATGATGTGGCTCAGTCTGGTCGAGCTGGAACGGATGCTTCAGTACTTTTTTGCCAGACATCAACAGGAAGACGACAGAGTTCATGCACACAGATAAGCCCTTAACATTAAAGCCTGGATTCCTCAAGACCTCTAAAGGTGCTGTGGTATCTATTCCAAGGTGCAACACAAGATCCATTAAATCCTGTAAGCTGTGAGGTGGGGCCTCCATGGATCAGACTAGTTTCAGCTTATCCCACAGATGCCTGATTGGATTGAGATCTGGAGAATTTGGAAGCAGTGTCAACACCTTGATGTTCCTCAAACGGTTCCTCTACAGAGTTTGTGGGGGGCATCGTTCTTTTGAAAAAGGAACTCCCATTAGGGAACTCTGTCTTCATAAAGGTCTGCAGTAACGTTTAGGTAAGTATCTCAAAGTTACATTCACATGAATGTAGGACCCAAACTTTCCCAGCAGACCATCACCCAGAGCATCACATTGCCTCCGTCGGGTCGTCTTCTTCCCGGAGAGCATCCTGGTGCCATTTCAGGTGAGCAATACACACACATCCAGCCATCCATATGGGGCAAAAGAAAATGATTCATCATACCAGCTCACATTCTTTCATTGCTCCATATTCCAGATCTGATATGTATGTGCTCATTGCACATTAAATGTACTTTTGGTGGGTACTGACTAGACCATCTTGGAAACGCTCCACCAAACATGTCGTTTTGGAGATCCCCTGTTTTTGGAGATCCCCTGAACCTTATGCTGGCCTCTTTTTCCTGCTTTAAACATATCAACTTCAAGAAGTGCTGCAGAATGTATAACACCCCTCAACAGGTGCTACTATAACTACATAACCGATATCATTCACTTCCTTGTCAGTGGGTGTAATGTTGTGGCTGATTGGTGTGGTATGTAATGCAATAGTAGTAATAATCACACAGTTCAGAACAAGCATTATCTTCAGGCCGGAGTCCAACTCAGGTCAGGTCTTTTGGAGTACAGTGTGGTCTGCTGTGGACGGAAAGAGACTGAACAGGTTGATCCTGAGGGCCAGCTCTGTTCTAGGATGCCCTCTGGACCCAGTGAAGGTAGTGAGTGACAGGTGAATGGTGGCTAAGCGGTCATCCCTGCTGGAGAACATCTCCCACCCCATGCAGGAGACTCTGACAGCACTGAGCAGCTCCTCCAGTGGCAGGCTGAGATTCTGCAGGTCTTTCCTTCCAACCACTGTCAGTCTACAACAAAGACCTTGCAGATGACCACACGCGCACAGACAAACACACATAAATCCAATTACACCATAGTAGTTTCTCTTATGTGCAATATTACTTGAGTGCAATTTTTCTGATGCAACACGTGCAGTTTCTTGGTTGGAACTATTACTGTGCAATTTAAAATGTGTAATTTTTCTCGTGCATTTCCACTGTTATTGTCAATGCCTGTCACTCCATTGTGAACCTATGTGTGTGTGTGTGTCTACAGTGTTCTTATATTTATATATCCACTGTATATATGCATACACTCATTGTGTACACAAATACAACTTGCCTAACTCTACATTTAGTTTATACATACATACATGTATTTTACAATACAGATGTTCATATTTCTAGATTGTATAGTGTACATTTTATACTGCACATTTGGTATAGTATTTTATTCTATTCTACTGTTTTCTTAATTTTTGCTGCTCTTAACTTTTTACTGTCCACCTTCTGCCGTGACAAAGCAAATTTCCCACTTGTGGGACTAATAAAGTTTTATCTTATTCAAAAGTATTGTCCCAATACTTTTGTCCATATGGTGTAGTAATGGCAAGGGCCCACCTGAAGTAATAATAAGTAATGATAAGTTACTCAAACAAGAAAGATTCTTATAGCAACCAGGACGAAGTGGATGAACTTGTGGGACCTTACGAGTGTGATTTAATCATGTTTTCCCTTCTTTCCAGCTCAGAAGGCCAGAAGTGCTGCTAGTTGGAGAATCCCCCATATCTGTTGTTTACAGGTCGCTGGGCCTTCCGTCTGGAACGACGTGACCCAGGCTGAGGCCCATAAAGGCCCCCGTAATGAGATTTAAGTGTTACTTGTTGGTTCAGGCTTAAGAAAATAACTGATGATATGATGATTCTTTAGGTGTTTGCGTTTTATTTCTGTATTTTCTGGGGTTCCTCTCAGGTAGCCTTCTCTCTTCTCAGAGGGTCTTCTGACTGAGCGCGTGACACTTTCTCCCGCCAATCACTACAAAGCACGCGCGCCTCTCCTCCAGCACCCGGCGCGGCCTTTAAGGGGTCAAAATCGACAAATACTGAGATTTTCTTTTTAATTCTGTTGTTTCCGATGCTCCTTTTTTATTTAAGCGACACTTTAACACGCTCGAAGCCTAGATTGTGACAAAAGCCGAGCCGTTTTCGAGCTCTTTAAACACACCGCCGCCTCATTAGCATACTCTCGCGGGAGGCCCCAACGTAAGCGTGCGCTAACACGAGACCTCGATTTCGCGCGCTGAGCCTAAGCTCCGGTCAGAAGGGTAATTGACACGCTTGTGGACCAATCAGCTTGCAGATCTGGACTCCTGCCAGCCAATAGGAGTGGGTCCTGCCAGACAGGGCGGAGGGAAACACGTTGTTGAGGGATTTTTTTTATTGATTCGAGTTGTGAGGCGTTTTTAGGGAGAGGGGGTTATGAGGAGAAGCCTTTTCTCAATATAAAGACACTTTCTGAATTAAAAACTCACTTTTACGGACTCGAGAGGACGCAAAACACAAGAGGTAACTGTACGAACTTGCTTTGTCGATTTTCGGACAGTTTAACGTTAACTTTCTTCTCTCTTCCTCAGAAATGTCGTTTTTCGACCCTCAGGTGGAGGGGGGTCTATGGTCAAACCTGCTCTTTTTTTAAATTTCTTTTGTTATATTTAATCGCATTTTCTCTGATATATATTTATGATTTCTTTCACGGAATGATCTTTTTGTCCTCCTCTCTCTGTCTCTCCTCACCTGAACCTGAGGTAATGTCAGGGTTCCAGCTGGTTTAGCGTGGTTGTGTGGGCATTAGTGTGTGGTTTTATCCTCCCCTGGTGATTTTCTGGCTGATCTTTTTTGCTTTATTTTTAAGTTTTCCGTGTGTCAGTAGTAAAGAGGAGGGGAAACGACTCTTAGCGCGCTTTAACTTGGAGGAGGAGCAATCACAAAGCCAGACCTGCTTTCACCAAAATAACCTCACCTTTTTATCAATAATCTTTACTTTTCCACAGATGGAGGGTTTGAGTAGGGGGCTGTTTTGTTGACCAGCGACTAAACAAAGACACTATTCATACAGAAAGGATTTTCTTATATATAGATGTAATGTGTGCGTCCATACGCTCTGTAGATCTGTATTTGTATTAGTAGGTTCAGGTATTGATAAGTTTAAGACCAGGCTGGTCCCAGTCTCAGTCTTGGTCTCAGTCTTGGTCCTGACATTGAGCTGGGGAGGCTGTTTTTCTCTTCTGTAATCCCTATGCAGGCCTAAAGGGGGCGCCTGATCACATTTCCCCAGACTGTAGGAGTGGCCAGGTTGAGAAAAGGTGTAAACAGAGCTAATATAAGATAACTACATAAACACAAATAGTGGTTTATCAATACTAAAGATACAGTTTAGTGAATTGCTAGTAATATTGATGGTGGTTAGGGGGCTGTTAATGCTCTAACAGAGATTAGTAGTACATCAGGTACATTGATGTAGTGATCAACCCTTTTTTAGTCATACAAGTGGGAATTTTGCATTGTTACAGCAGCAAAGTGAAGAGAATAAAAGTAATGACAGCAAAATAATAGAAGAAAAGCTATACAAGACAACAGCATAGTATAAAAAGAACACCATACAAATAGTACAAAAATAAAAATATTGACATTGTGTATGCAAATATGTAAATATAAAGCTATATAAGTTTAGCTATGTATGGGCACTATCTGTATCTGCTGTCTATCCACTGTCTACCTGTGCAGGTGCTTTCTTCAAAGATAATTTATTACCCCCCCACCCACACACACTCACTGTGTGCTTATGACCTCAGCCCATAGCTCATAATGTCAGGGTGTGAGTCTGATTTGTGTTTCTTTTGGAGATGAATTAGACTTTCCTTTCGTTTTCTAAATGGGTACGGAATCACTTCGTTATGTGCAATAGTCTAACCATGAGAAGTATCACTACTTATAGCAATGTTACTGATCGTCTACGGATCTCTATTACAGTAATAAGACTCCTAACCACTATTAGTGTTACTAGTAATTCACTTAACTAAGTTACTTAATACCCAGCATTTGTGTATATAGTAGTGTTTCATACTGAGTTTTTAAAATTATTTTATTTTCTTTTTTAGATTTATTTAGACTATTTTATATTGTTATGTCTGTCTCTTTGTATATCCGTGCAGCTGTAACATAAGAGATTTCCTCGGGGGATCAATAAAGTTTTTCAGATTCTGATTAAACTCATCTTTGTTACCTGTATAATTCCTCCCTTTTCTGTAGGTGATCTTTAAGTTTTTGTCTGTTCAGAATTGGATTTGTGCAATATACAACTGTTTAATCTGCAAACTGACAATGTTAATCTCATTCCCTCATCTGCTGCTATTTTATTGCATTTATTTTTGTCACTTTCTAAAGTCATTTTGCACTACTAATCTGCTGGTACAGTACTCTAAATCTTACACACAACAATGTGAGTGTTACGCTTTATTGCACCAATGTTCTGGTCATTGTGTTGCATGATTTATTTTTTTTTCTTTCTTTTAAAAAAAAAAAAAATTGTCTATGGTCTTATCTCTTATTTCTATCAGTGAGCATGATAACACACACTTCCCTCTGGATAAATAAAGTTCTATCTTTATCTTATCTGACTCCCCCCTCCCCTTTTGTGTTCTTGCAGGGCTGATACAATGTGGATTCAGGTGCGTACTATGGACGGCAAGGAGACCCACCGGGTGGACTCCCTGTCGAAGCTGACTAAGGTGGATGACTTGAGGATTAAGATCATGGATTTGTTCCATGTGGAGCCAGAGAGGCAGAGGTTGTTCTACAGAGGGAAGCAGGTTTGTTGGAATGTATTTCCGTCTCATACTGTTGTCTGAATAAACCACGTGTCCATTAAAACAGTTCATTTAGGTCAGTGAAATAAATTAGTGAAATCTAAAGCCTTTGTGAATCTTAGTTGAATGTTAATTTTGAACGTGCAGTTTCTGTGTTGATGTATAGTTTGTGGCAGTGTACGCTGGAGTATCTACAAAAAAGGATATTCAATATATATCTGATCTTTTGTCCCTCAAGCTGTTAAAGTAATGGGACACTATATGGTAGCCATCTGGTGCTGCTCAAACAATAATTCAAGTTTGGGTTTGTCACATACAGATAACGATGGAACATCATTTTTAAATAATCACATTTCATCGACTACGAGCCTCCTCGTAGTTCACACAGTAAAAGAACACTAATGTTTCTACTTAAGTAGAATAAAGCAAAAGTAGTCAATAAAATAAAAAGGTACGGTTTAACATTTGCACGTACATGGGTATGTATGTGTATGTATATTTTCTTGCATATGTACAAAAAGACAGGATTAAAGTGGCTTTTTTTTGCGTTTTTCAGTTGTTCTCCAGTCAGTTCACTGTATAGTAAGGTGTAAATATGGCTGTAATTTTAGTACATTGAAGTTTGAAAATGTCGTGTCAATATTTGATGAAATGAGATATGCGGGTCGGTGGGTTGGCACACTCATAACTCATAGTTTGTGATGTGTGGGATTTATTTTGGTAGGTGATGCTGGCGATGTTAGATGTTCTGTCTGAGAGATCTGTTTAGTGTATATGTAGAGCTCTGTGGAACCAAGACAACCAAAAATTTGCACTGCGCCTAAAAATGTGTGCTGTTACTCCAGTAATGGTGAAAAAGCTAACAAGCCCAGAATCGACCAGTGAGCTGCTGTTAATTGATTGAATTTAAAAAAAAAAAAAAATTTTTTTTTGATGCAGATGGAAGATGGCCACACCATTTTCGACTACAACGTGGGCCTGAATGACATTGTCCAGCTGCTGGTGAGACAGGCTCTGCCCCCCGCGTCTTTGCCCAAGGACAAGGAGGGAGAACTGTCGGACTCGGACTCTGGCTGCGGTTCGGGTCAGAGCGAGTCGGATAAGAGCTCCACTCACGGAGAATGCGAAGCCCAGAGCTCTGGAACTTCCGCTCAGACGGACCTTGTTGACCCTGGGTTTGGTTTTTATAAGGTAAACTGCACTCTGTGAGCTGTATGTCTGTTGTGACTGTTATTTATGGGATTTCTTATTTTTTCATGTACAGCTGAACTTGTCTAACTCCTTCCTTGAATAAAAAGTTTAATGAGCGGAAATTTGGTTAACCACAGGAAATTGAAGAGGGGGAGGGGAAAAACATCTTTTAGCTGATGTTGGAGTATCATAAAATTTTCCCGCTGTCTGAGACGCACGTTGGTTTGATGGTAAAAATGGAAATAAAACATGGAAGTGAGGACAGTAGCTTCACTGAATGGACGTGTTGCAGGTTAAATGCTGTTCTTACTCGTAACATAATAATCTGCTTGTGGTTTTAAACAAAGTTCTTGTTTCATTGTGTTGTAGGCCTGTTTACTTCGTATATGGCACCACAATATACACAAACGCATTCAAATGCTGGTACCTTGTAAAATGAAATTTTAATTACTAGTACTTAACCGTCCATTGTTGTCCTTAGTCAGAGTCCACTTGGTGCACTATTGATCTGCAGGGTTTTATATGAGAGCAAAATAACAATCGGTGGGATGGAATGTAAATAGAATTAGCCGTTTCACTGAAGGAGCAGCCAGACAATCCTCTTGCAGTGTAACATTTTGTGCATTTTTCTATAATTGCCATTGATTGTATTTCTCAGAAAAATGAATTTGTGGATGCTCGAGATTTGAACATGGGCGCCTGGTTCGAGGCTCAGATCGTGAACGTCACGAAGACTCCCAAGCGCTCAGAAGAAGGAGGCATGGAAACAAATGGCGAGGAGGAGATTCACTACCACATCAAATATGAGGAGTGAGTGTATTCTGTTTATTTTTCATTTGATAGTGTTGGGCATATGACAGTACCTGCAGTACACATGTTGTGTTCACATTCATTGAAGGAAGGAGGGATTGTCCCTCTGAGACTACTTAAAAAAAAAAAAAAAAGTGATGTAACTGATTTTCCAAACTGATAGAGGACTAATTGTTGTACTCCTTGCTTTTTAAATGTTTACTTATTTTGAAACGGTTACTTTGTTAATCGTTTTCTTGTTTTACTGCATTTGGAACCTTATGATGTTTTAATCCTGCTTGAGGAGTTTTGTCAAGTTTTGATACGCATCTTTTAGTATCAGCTGATTCATATTATAATAATAATAATAATAATAATAATAATGATAGTAATGATAATAATGCAGAGGCACAATAACACTCTTCCAGTATTGAAAATGGTCAATGGTTCGTTTTTTTTTTTTTATTTAAGATGAGGATCTAAGTTAGTTCAAGCTGCTGTAAGTGATATCTTTTTGATTTTACAGAGCTCTAACTTTGATTAGCTCAGAACAGATGTAATATCTCTATACTTGCTTCCCTAGAACAAAATTAACAACTCTTCTAATCAACATGACTTCATAAAAAAAAAAGCCTGTTTATTTGACTTTGTGTGTCTACAGCCTAAGACACACCAAATCCTTCCTCACTTTACTCTGTTAGGCTGCACTCAGGTGCCTGGGTTTGTAGTTGTTGACAGAGGGAATGCTTATACTCTTACAGTACGTGAGTGTGAGGTAGCTTGTACATCAGAAATGTTTTAAAAGAAGAAATTGGAGATCTCCGTTTGAGCTGCAGTTCGTTCTGCACTCCTTCAGTCCTTGAGAAATGATTATTTGCAGCCTCATCTAATCTGAGCCTCCTCGATTCCTTCTCGTTTGTCTGTTTTCATCAGCTACCCAGAGAACGGGGTGGTGGAGCTGTTGGCGAAGGATGTACGCCCTCGCGCCCGCACCATCTACCAGTGGCACCAGCTGGAGGAGGGCATGATAGTCATGGTGAACTACAATCCAGATGAGCCCAAGGAGCGCGGCTACTGGTATGATGCCCAGATCCAGAGGAAGAGGGAAACACGCACCCAGCGAGAGATTTTTGGCAAAATACTTCTTGGGTAAGCTGAACCGTTTTTATTGAACATGTTGAAATTACTATACTGGGTTGTGTTCAACTGTAGTAACAGAGGTCTGGTGTAGGGGTGGACAGTATGACATGTTTGTGATTACTGTACCCTTTTCTGAGTGTATTGTTCTTTTTTTTTTTTTTCATCTAGGACTCCGTATTATTGCGGGGATCATAAGCTGTATGTCTTACTATATGTATGCATTGTAACTGCAAAGTTTTTTGTATGCAGCCTAACTTATGAAATAAATTATGTAAATGGTACCCTAACGTCATGCTGGTACTTTTGTACTTGTCTTTTTAAAGAACCCTTTAGAACTACTAAACCACACAAAGAACCACAAAGTGTTTATGGCTCTAAATGGAACCATCGCTTTTATAAAAGGACCCATGAACTGTTTTTAGGGTATAGTACCTTAATTTGGTACTACAAATCTTTGACATCACAGTAAATAATTTGGTTTTCTTGCTGTAACACCTGACGGTTTTACCAAGTTGGGGGAACGAGTTGATGTGTTTGGTTTTTTTTTTTAGTTTAAGGCTTGAACATTTAGATAATTTAGATCGTCTTTAATCTTGAGTGGCTCTTGGTCTGTGTGCTGTCTGTCCTGTAGGGATGCTGGTGACTCTCTAAATGACTGCAGGATCATGTTTGTTAATGAGATCTACAAGATTGAGGAGCCCGGGAGTTCTGAGGGAACTGCAGCTGCGTCTGACAGCCCGCTGAAGAGTGAGTCTTATTTTTTTGGTATTTCAATAACTTTAGTTATTGTATTACATGTTTTTGGATATCCTGCGTCCAGGTTTCCTTAAGTGGTCCACATAAGGGCTTATAAGGACTTTTTTTAAATGTATTTTTCAAAATGTTTTTGATGTGGGTGGGTTGCATCGATATGTGTATGTCCAACCGTTAAACAAACGAATTAAGAACATTTTAATGGAATTAAATGTACTGAAGCATCATTGCTATACAAATAGCACAGTGCTGCATTCGGTGTGTTTGAGCCAGAAACAGTAAAATGTGTTGAGCCAGAGGCTGTCAGGGTGGGTGCTGGAAAACAGTCATTTACAGAAATACAGTTTTGTCTCTGGTGTGTGTGTGTTTTTGTTTGTTTGTTTGTTTGTCCCCCCCCCCCCCCTTTCACCAGAGACAAAACTGTGAAAAAGTGTTTAGGGAGACAATGTGAGACCTACTTTACAAATTTAGTTAACGCCCCAAGCCGACGCCTCCTTCTACTTTGGTCTGCTCCTGGTTATAAGTCTCTACAGCGGATCAACTGTCTCCATTTCCTTCTGTCCTCTGGATCTTCCTCTCTCTCACCAACTGCCTGCTTGTCTTTCCTCACCACAACCATAAACCTCCTGCTAGACCTTCCTCTTCTCCTCTTCCCTGCAGCTCCATCCTCATCATCCTTTTCCCAACACATTCAGAGTCTCTGTTCTCTTGTAAAGATGAGAGAACAGGGGTCCTGTTTTCTCATCTTTACTGTGTACCAGGTCTTTAAGCTCGAGTTCATGGCTTTTTGAACCATTTTAAAAGTAAAGCCATTTTCACATGTGTCTGATAGGCAAACTCCTAACTTAATGTCACACACAACAGGAGGCTATTCATGCCTTCACACCTAATAGGAATGCTGTGGTTTAGGTGGCAGGTGGTCCTGGGTAGAGCGAGCAGGGGGCCAGACGTGATGCGGTTATATTGCCCCTCTTGACATCCCTTGAATTTGTCTGATTTCAGCATCTGTCCTTACCAACAGTCCCAGAGTCTTTTATTTTCCACAGTCACACAGTTGGTGTCTTTGTGAATAGAGCAGGTCATTGTCCAGAAGGTTTACAGCAAGCGAGTGGGCAAGTTAATGTTATCAGGCGACTGGCACGAAAGAGGGTCATTTGCACAAAGAGTTTGTGCTGGAAAGAGTAAAGTCTGTGTAACAGCCGACTGATTCAGACATTTGCTTTCTCACATACGGCAGATCTAGAAAGGTTCAGTAATGCTGATCTCTTTTAACTACTCAGTGTCTATTTGCTACAGAACTAAACTATATCTGTGCCTGAGATTAAATGTTGTGGAAGTGGTCGACACGTCAGACTCCAGTCCTGGAAGCCACAGATTCTGACAAAATACGGTTTCAGTATTATAGAAGGGGAAAGTGAAATCTGCAGAGCTGTGGCTTGGAAAGGACCAAGTTTGAGGAGGTTAAATAACAAACTAAATGACATGAAATCACAATCAGTTGTTCATTTGTGTTTGAGTTTTTGGGTGTTTTAATATAAACAAGTATATGCAAAAGTCTAATGTAACTGACCTCTGTGTGTCTGTGTAGGGTCTAATGGACCCGAATGTAAGCACTGTAAAGATGACCCGAAGAAGAACTGCCGCTGGTGTAATTGTCACGTGTGTGGCGTGAAGCAGGACCCCGACAAGCAGCTGCTGTGTGACGAGTGTGACATGGCCTTCCACACGTACTGCCTCAACCCACCCCTCACCACCATCCCGGAAGATGAGGACTGGTGAGGGGGACTTTAAAATATTGATTTGGCAAATCGGTGGTTCTTTTCATGAACTGCAATTTCCTACAAGTGGGGGTCTTTTTTTTTTTTTTTAATTATTATTTTTTGTTATACAGTGCTGTGCAAAACACTTGGGCACCTGGGGAAAAGAGTGGTTTAATGTGTGGCAAAGTGTTCTCCTAACCATTTCCAGACCTCTTTCCTCATGGAAGTTAAATATTCATTTTAGCTACAATCAAATACCTGGTTTGGCTCGTTTTACTTCATTAGATTAAATTAGGTGCTGCTTATG